>JAFIRS010006990.1:0-29454 GCA_018342105.1 Gonioctena quinquepunctata | reverse complement strand
TCCAATTGTAAAGGGCTTTTTTTTCCTTCCAGAAAAAATTTTTTTAAATTTTTAAATATTTTAATATAACGGGAAGCCTTAATGGTTCAAAATATTTTCAAGGCAATGTTTATGAACATCACTTACAAGACACGGGGGAATGAAAATTGTTCAATACTATATTCAATGTTTTTTATTCATAACCCCGCCACTTCGTTTCCGCGGGGGAAAAAAAGGCGAAAAGGGGTGCTTACTTACACTGGTCAAAAATTTTTAAAAAAAAATTTCGAAAAAAAAAATTATGGATTTATTTGACATTGTTTAAAATTTGGGGTTTTAAAAAAGGGTTTGAAATTTGCTAGGGAAAGAAGCCATTTTGTTCTAAACATAAACAGTTTACAGTTGTTTAGTCTTCCCTTCTTCTTTTTTTGTGCACATGGTGGGTGGTTCGAAAACCCGCAGTAGGCCTTTTATTTGGGCCCATTGTGCATCCATGATTGGAGAATCAGGGGGATGCGATTTCTCTGACGTAACCAGCAGTTCCCCCAGCTGAATTTTTTTTATCTTCGGGGTTCAAATTATGCTCTCCCTCGGGGCACCTGGGGGGACCCGTGATGTGCGACGATGTTTCTATCTTCCAGGCACATCTGATAAGAACCCCCGACCCCATGAGCCGGCCTGTTCGGGGTGATTATGTCCCGTAAGGGCCCAGTTGTAGTCCGATATCCCGTCTGTTGGTGGGACCCTTTTGACAGTTTTTCAGGCCCCCTTTTAGCTTCGATTTTGATGTTTTGAATATAGAATTTGACTAAAAAACCGGGGCACAATGAAAAAATTTTAAGGGGGTTTTTAATGTTTTTCGGGCCAAAATGTTTAGAATCATGCTACTTTCAGTACTCTTTATACAGTGCTTCTCAAAATCGCCTCCCCCATCTAATTTCTTGAATGATTATACATAAACAAGTTGCATTTGGAATCTGAATATTAAAGGTTGTAAACTTCCCTACTAGTAATGATAGATGACGAAATCATCAAAGATGACGTCACAAGGCCATTGTGACCAATAATTTCAAATGGAACCCAACGGCAAGCGACACCGCTTTTAGAAGGTATCGAAAAAACCTATCCAATGATACTAATTTTGTTTGTGTTTATGGCAGTTTTAATGGCTCATTAGTAAACATTAAAATTTAAATTCCATTCAGTATGATATCAATTACAGATTTAAGAATCAGTATCTACTTAAAGAAATTGCTCGAAGTTACCTACTTTCACTTCCTGACAGTGAAATATCCTATTTTCAAACTCTTCTAGTACTTTTGCAAATGTGTCTGCGGAAACAGCCTCACATTCTGCAACAATACGTTGTTGTAGAACGTCGATATTGTCAGATTCAGTGGCGTGAACCTTCGATTTAGAAGATTTAGAAAAAACTCCAAAGGTGTGAGGTCCGGTGATCGAGCTGGCCATTCTGTTGAACCTCGTCGTCCAATCCATCAACCACGATACTCCTCATCCAAATACTGCACCGTAATAATGTGGAGGAGCACCATCCTGTTGGAATGTTATTTCCAAATGGGCGAATTCATCTGGATTATCTCCCAAAATTTCAAGGATTAACGGTTCTATTGCGTTTTGCAACAGCTCCAGATAAATCTCACCAGTTAAATCAGTATTTAAAGAAAGAGGCTCAACGATGTGGTTTCCCAGGATACCTGCCCAAACATTCACCTTCTGGGGAAATTGGGTATGTGTTCCACGAAACAGGTGAGGATTTGCGTCACTCCAATACCTCACATTCTGTGTATTTACATTTCCATTTAGATAGAAAGTACTTTCGTCACTAAAACAAATTGTTTTGACTTAGTCTAGCTGTTGGTTAATTTTAGTTTCCATATTTTCACAAAATTCTAGTCTTCGGTCTGGGTCGTCGTCTGAGAGTTGATGAACCATTTTCAATTTGTATGGATGAAATTTGTTTTTTTTCAACACCCTGTGTACTGTATTTCGACTGACTCCACAGGTAGATGCAACGTGAGTAGTTGAAGAAGTAGGATTAACTATTACTTCTGCCGTTAGAATTTTTTTTTAGAATTTCCTCTTCCGAAATCCCCTTGTTCCAAACTTACGAAGAAGCTCCTTTAACTGAGTCCTCGGAACAGGGCGATCGGGAAACCTCTCATTAAAAATGCGTTCTGCTGCATGAATATTTTGTCCAGTTTCACCAAGAATTAGGATCGCTGCTACTTTATCACCTAAAGCACGTACCATTTCGCTTCTTGAATCACTTAAACGTTTGGCTCACAACAGTTTAACAAATTACTAAAATGTACAAACATATTAAAAGTACCAAAAGCTGCTAAAACAGTAAAACGTTCGATCAACAATACACAAATTATTAAATGTACAAAAACTTGGACAATTACAAAAACGTCGAATTAGGGAGACTAACAAAAACGTCAGCTTATTTGACAACTATCCAGAGGCAGAGCTTGAATTTGGAATTTTAGTATTAACTGATTTAATTCATCACAGCTTTGCGTTTTTCAAAAGCGAGTTGCCAAAACTGCCATAAACACAAACAAAATTGGTATCATTGGATAGGTTTTTTCGATACCTTTCAAAAGAGGTGTCGCTTGCCGTAGGGTTCCATTTGAAATTATTGGTCACAATGGCCTTGTGATGTCATCTTTGACGATTTCGTCATCTATCATCACTAGTAGGGAATTTAAAAACCTTTAATATTCAGTTTTGAAATTTCACTTGTTTATGTATAATCGTTCCAAAAATAAGAGGGGGGAAGGGGACTTTTGAGAAGCACTGTATATAGATCGCATTAACCCATAGAGATATACCCTGTATATAGTTGCTGTATCGTCAGCGCATGAAACTATTTCACATTTTCATATTTCCATTATAGTAATACTATTTATATATATATATATATATATATATATATATATATATATATATATATAGTTGTGAAGGTTAGACGACTGTCTAAGTTAAAGAAGAACCTTTTAAATTCGGGTATGCAGTCAACAGGGTATGGAAAAAGTGTACTTTTTTTTCTATTCAAGCTTTCGAGTCATTTATTGTCTCTTCATCAGGAACTCTACAATGAATTAAATTGAACATTATAATATTTGAAACCAATTAGGCATGTGTACTACAAAAGTGAGGTTAAAAATCCCTTTCACTTGCAGCAAATTATAAAATACCATGTCACAACAGACAACACTCTTGGTAAAGTCATATATAGTTAAAACTTTGATCGAAATTGATCAAGATTACTTAAACATAAGTGTATAAACATTTTAAAATTCCAAATGGGCTCTTATGGAGGACATGTTGGATTCAAGAGGCAGTGGTGACAAATGAAAAATGGATGATTATTGAAGTAAATGTCAATTGTCAACTTCATTTACTTCATATATATATATTTTATTTCTCTACGTTCATGCAAAAAACAAAACTTTATCGAACTATCTAGTGAAAAAACTGGTTCTTTATTGCACTCATCTGCCATTTTATTACAGCGTTTTGTGATCATGACAATAATAAACCTTCAAATCGACGCCATTTTTAGACCTTTTTCTGTGATATTGTATTAAATTTTAAACAATTGCATATTTTTTATTATTTTCAATCATATTTATCGCATACTGGAATACAAAATAATTAGAAAATGCAATTTATCAAGAATAAAGTTTGAGTTGAGTTGTTCCTAACATAGGTACTAGTTCCTAACTTTCTCAATGCAAGTCGATAGTGCTAATTACTTATTAAATATTTTGCTATTGAATCACGCTTTTTATTTTCCCATACTTAGTGCCACCTAAATAAAACATTTTTTGATTTTTGCATTAACATAGTAAAAATATTGTATGCAACTCGTGCAATTTTTTTCTATTGCACTCGACGTGGAGTTGACGGCCTCGCCAACTTCACGTCGAGTGCAATGAACACTCACTTTTTGCACTTGTTGCATAAATAACTATTCTCAAGTCATATTGAGTCCTACTTGTCTAAAAAAGTAACTGATAGTATTGAACTTGTACAAAAATGATATATTCGGACAAATTCTTGAAAGCCTATTTTCTACGAAAAAATAAGAAACATTTTCTACTCTCAAAATATATCATCTAATGTAGTACTTATGCATAAAATTGATGTTAATAAAAATAAAAATCCGTAATTATAATAAAAGAGTTTCCGAAGAAAGCCAATACCATTAACTGTCGAAAATCTGGCGAAGGAATCGGTGTTTCTTTTTTAACCGACGAAACCAAAAAGGAGGAGGTTCTCTATTCGACCCGTATATTTTTTTTCCATCATATTTTTTTATGTATGATCACGCATAACTTTTTACTGAGGCGTCTGATTCCGATAATTCTTTTTTTAGTGGATAGGGTGTACTTCGAATTTGGTCCCATCTGAATTTAAAAGATGAAATCCACCCCTAAGGGTAGCGAAATGAAGGATATTGATCACTCACCCTCTGAATTCTGGTCCGTTAACCGATTCTATCAGGCATAACTTTGTACTATTCTTCGATTTGGATGATTCTTTTTTTAATAGATAGGGTATACCTTATAATCGGATTTCGAAAGGAATTAGCCACCCTTACGGGTAGAAAAATAGGGGATAATTGATTTTTCACTAGTGAACATTGGCATACACATACGTAGTTGACAATGACTGATCGCTACTGACATTATTCTTGTTTCACATCCGTCGAAATCAGTATATTTCATGAGAGGATGGAATGATATACAAAGTAATGGAATAAACTAACCAGAACAACGAAAATAATATATATTACAACAAATAGTAAAAGTAGATAATCATGTTGAAAAGGGAAACATTCTCAATTGAATATTGATAGAAAGATTTTTCTGTGAATTGAAAAATCCACGATTGAAATGAAGTTATTTTTTGTGAATGTCTAACAGAAAACAACTACTTCCCCGGCTAAAGCCACGCTGGACATTGAACTACATCTGATAGATATTCTGAAAAGGCCCTAACTCGAAAGAAAAAATCTGAAATTGAAAATTTGCATTTTTATTCAGATAGTTATTTGATTTTCTATTCCAGTCTTAATTGAGAACTCATAAAGATGAATGAGGCAAGGAAAAATGTTTTCCAAAAGAGAGTACTTCAATACATTTTTGTCGACGAAAATATATTTCACGCTTCCACGATCATCAGGAAGACCGGAAGAAATGGAAAACACATTTTCAAGAAGCAAACTCACTTTGCAAAGATGGAAAAAGTTAGAATCATTTCTTTTGGAGAGACACTTTGAAATTAGTGTTTTCTGACATTAAAACCTGTCATGGGGAATGATAGATTGATTTGTTGAAAATATAAACAGGATGTTCATAAAATCAGATGTGGAATCATCTGCGACTGAAAGATAAACTTAGTCACTATCTTCCATCGTCAAGATAACCTCTTGTGGGGTATTCATGTTGAAAAGGGAAACATTCTCAATTGAATATTGATAGAAAGATTTTTCTGTGAATTGAAAAATCCACGATTAAAATGAAGTTATTTTTTGTGAATGTCCAACAGAAAACAACTACTTCCCCGGCTAAAGCCACGCTGGACATTGAACTACATCTGATAGTTTATCTTTCATTCGCAGATGATTCCACATCTGATTTTATGAACATCCTGTTTATATTTTCAACAAATCAATAGATAATCATATTATTTAACTGGTAATAGTTGAAGTAAGGTGGGTAAGTAAGTATTTTGGAAGTAATCAAAAAACAAGTAGGTAGTAATTGGTAGATTTTAGCCACAAAAAATTGAAAAATAAAAACTTTTTAACAAAAAATTAAACCGACGAAAAAATCAACTGAAAAGCAAAAAATTAAATAAACCCTAGTCTAAAATGATAATTGAGCTCCTAAACTGATGTAAGTAACTGATTTTGAGTCGGCGCCAAACAAACTAGCAATTGAATTAGGTGAAGCGTAAAATGATGGCAGCGAGATGCACGGCTGCGTTTTGATGACTTCTTTCATAGACTATTCCACGCACCTTGGAATTTCCACAAAATCTGACAAATCAAAAACCAGAGACAGCTTGTATTATCGCGAAAACACCAGCTGTCTTTCAATTCTGATTGGTCTATCAGCATGGTGTTTTCAACGACGTAACCATGGATACGATCGTATGCAAAGTTTGAAGTTGACCAAAATAATTGTAGCTGCAAACGTCAAAATGAGTCGCTTCGGTGCTACTTCAAACGAAGTAATAAATCAAAATATTGAAGAAAATATACCCAGTAACACAAAAAAATCAAAATCCTATATATGGAGACAATTTATGACTTTCTGTGCGGAACGCAACTACAAATTAGATGCAGAAAATAGCAACGAAAGATTAGCATTCATTCTGAAAGACTGGGCATTCAATATGCGGAAAATTGATGGTAGTGATTACAAGGAGAGTGTTATTAAAACCATATGGAACACTACTGCAAAATTAGTACAAGAAAAATATTTTTGTGAGTATCAGAGACATATTGATCCCTTCAAAGATATAATGTTCAAGGAGGCGAGGGCGGCTCGAGATAGTAAGAGAAAATTGTTGCAAGCTGTACCCGAAAAAAAGAAAATGAGTTCTGTCGCTATGACTTCAGAAGAATATAGAAATATGTACTTACAATGGGACGAAGACACGCCAGAGGGACTCCAAAAGAAGTTTTTTCACATAGCTGCGTAGAACTATTTTGGAGAGGTAACGAAGCAACGTTTTCCAAGTTATATTTTTTAAGGGAGAGAGACTGACAACAAAGGCTGTTTAACAAACAGAATTGCATATAACCCGATATTCTCCAAAACCCTCCAGGGTGGTGATAAAAACTGTGCAGATACTAAATGGCTTACTCAACTTTGAAAAATCCTGAAATGTGTCCTGTGAGATTATACCGGAAACTTATATCGAAAAGGGGAATTATTACCAATGACAGACTTTTTCTGACAGTGAATGGCAAGTGGAATAAATATAATAATAATAATTGGTACAAGAATTGCCCTATTGGTATTATTACAATATCAAAACTATCTGCAGAAAAGATAGGATTAGACACTAGAAAACTAAAAATAACAAATCACTCTAATCGTGCCACTGCAGTTAGTCAGTTACTACAATCCGGCGTTAGTGAACAACAAGCTATGGAAATTACTGGACATGGAAGTTCGAACTCGATGAAACCGTATTTACATCTTAGTGCTGAAAATCATCAGAATATAGTGAATACTTTTAGGAGTACATCAAGTAATAATACCAACAATACATTGTAGCCACCTAATAACGGTTAAACTATTCAAATTTTTTTCAATTGCACCATTTATAATAATTATAGTCGAGAATAATATATTATGTTCGTGTTCATAAAAAATTATTTATTGTTATAGGTAACAAATTATAATTGAAACAAATCGTTTATAGTTTAAATAAATATTTCATGCTTATAATTAAATTTGAATTATTTATTATTATTAAATTTCTTCCTCTCATTCTGCCGAATTTAAATTTTTTGACCTTTCATTTTGTTCGTGAATAGTCTAATAAAATACCACTCGTGATTGAATTTATCTTATAAGTCTGTCTTTTATTTCTAAACTCAACTGAGTTGCTTGACTGCGGACTCGTGGTGTTTTCAAGCAACTCAATTTCGTTTAGAAATAAATCGACAGACTTATCGCGAAAATTCAGTCACTAGTGGTATTACTACTGATAATGATCTTCGATCATTGTTTGTTTGGCGCCGACTCAAAATCAGTTACTTACATTAGTTTAGGAGCTCAATTATCATTTAGACTAAGAAAGTTCATTTTATTTTTTGCTTTTCAGTTGATTTTTTCGTCGGTTTAATTTTTTGTTAAAAAGTTTTTATTTGCTAATAATTGACAAACTATTAAAACAGGAGTTACAGGAAATGTTTAAAAAAAATATTTCCAGATTTTTTTATCCATAGTTCGTGAAAATAAGTATTCTAGCTAAAAGCCTTCAATTATTGTAATGATGCATTTGACGCGACTGCTAATCTTGCCGCGCAATATTACCTATTTTGTATCCGCGCCCAGCTTTGCTTTTGAATATCGGTTTACCCACAGAATAACATAGATCAAACAATGAAAGAAATATTTTTTTCCTTTTTAGTGCATTTGTATAAATGAAAGCTTGTCTTAAATTTTTTTTTATAATTTTTATTTTTAATATTTTTAGTTCTGTTTTTTTTTATCAACAACTAATAAAAGCTTGTTCATTTTTTGTTTGTTCATCTATTTTAAATTTTTTTGTACTTATGATGTTGAATAACTAGTTTGGTAATTTCTATCTAATTTATTTTTGAATTTTGACAAAAAAATCATAATCTCCGTTTCGAAAACCTCTAGATACCACTTTTGAATAGAATCGAACCACAATCATAGAGATCGTCCACAATTTTGGAACCGCTTTGTTGAATTTTTTAATTTTGATTAAAAAAACATAATCTCCGACCCTGAAAATTTTGAATAGAATCGGACCATAATAACAAAAATTGTCCGCCATATTCGAGTCGCCATTCCGTTTTTTACCTAACAAAGATTTCATAATGCATTGTCAGCGCAATTATTAACACCTGCCAAATTTCAAATCAATCGGACGATTAGAAGTGGTTCAAATTTAAGTTGCAAAATTTGATTACAGACAGATGCACAGACAGACAGACACCAGGACAGGTGAAACTGAATAAAACCAAGTAAAACAAAATTTTCCACCCCAAAAACTCCCACATGCCAATTTTGAATAATATCGGACCATAATCACAGACATCGTTCGCCATTTTGGAGCCGCCATGTTGAATTTTTCAATTTGGATAGAAAAATTATAATCTCTGACCCCGAAAACTCCTAGATACCAATTTTGAAGAATCGGACCATAATCACAAAAATTGTCCGCCATATTGGAGCCGCCATTTTGTTTTTTCCCTAACAAAAATTTCAATGCATTGTCACCAAAATTATGTACACCTGCCAAATTTCAAATCAATCTGACGATTAAAAGTGGGTCAAATTTACCTTGCAAGATTTGATTACAGACAGACAGACACCAGGACAGGTGAAACTAAATAAAAGCTTGTAATAAAAAAAATTAATTGGTTTCGTAGAAAATATATTTTCCTTGAATAAAAAACGAGAGCACAAATATTTCCATGCCCCTTTTTGGATAATGCATTATTTATGTTTTTCGGACCGTACACAATATATTATTTAAAAAAAAATCACGAATAGAATTATCAATACTGTGAAACACATCTCCGAATTTAGTCTCTAGCCCCAGACGAAATGTATGGTGACACATCGGCGACGTCGCCATATTTTTAGTTATGTTTAAATCGATAACAATTCTGTTATTCCGAATGGTGGAGACTCGTTGGGAAACAAGATTTGGATTTCATGAAACAATTCTCAACATTGTTTGTGCTGGAAGTTGCATTCTTTAGATAAATTACTTTATGTTCACTTCATTTAAACCCGTTGAACATGCAAGCTCTGATCAAGTAATATAATCTTCATTGAAGCTTTGAAGAGTTGATTGAGCACCTGAGTAGTTTGAGTACGATTGAAACATACAGTGTTTTCATTATATGGTCATAACAACTTGTATGCTATTGTTTGGTGAATAAATTTCCATGACCTAAACATGTTGGGTTGTGAAGATTAACAGCTCAAGAAATGTAATAAAAAATACACAAAAACAAAAGAAAGTTAGTTCACAAATAATTACAACAGAAAATGAACATATATATACAGTATGCCTCAAAAAGTTGACTAAAAATCATAAAAAGATTTATTCCACATTAACGAACAAAAATTGTTGGAATCATGAATCAAATTTGTGAAATATTTGTTAGTACACAGGACAAATAGAATATACTGAAGAGTAAAACACTTATTATAATGATAACGATGTATGTCTGATATAATAAAAGCAAACAACTCTTACTCAAAAATACAATTTTTTTGTGAATATCTGGAGAAAACTCAAAGTATTCCTGAATAAAGATATAGATTTGTATTAACTTCATGAAATAAAATGTTTCATAGGAAAATATCATTTTTTTACAAAATAAAATTATATTCTAGATTCAAGCGAAGGTATCGTTGATTCAGTTGAAATAAGCAGATTATCTTTGGTGATATGAAATATAAATTCATTTCTTACTGTAGGATTCTATAAACCAACATTTTCTTGACTAAAAATGTATTTCATAGCTGGGGTGCGGAGCTGGGAACTGGGGATTCCTCTTTAAAAATGAATAAGTTGTTGCCCCGATATTTTTATGTGAAACTCAGTACAATATTTTTGTATATTGGATGCTCTAATCTGATATTAATCATATTTTCCGGTTGAAATCATCAAATGAGAACTGCGTTAACTGATTTTTTTCTGTGTTCTTGTTCGTAGAATCGCTATTGTTTCTAAAAGTTCGGTGAATAATTTTGAAATGGAATTTTTATGATTTTTCCAGTATCCTAAAGAATAAGTACCCTTGAATGCCACAATGGCAACTGACATGTTACTTCATTATTGAAAGAACTATCCATTTCCCAAGAGAAAACATTAGTTTTTTTGCACCCTAGTTATGAAACACCTTGTATTTTAAGGCGCCTAGGATAATGTTATGCAGCCAGTAATTAATGTCCTTGAGCATTACGTTATTGCTGCTAATGATGTTAACTGGTTATCAGAAGATGTACTCTTATTGTTAGAATATGCCTTTAAATCATGGTAATGAGGAATAAAGTCAGTTGGTTAATGCACAAAAAATATTGATGTTAATACACTCTTGTGTTTGAACAATCATTGAAGACCATGAAAGAATGTCCCTAATCGTTGAAATAACTCTATTAAACATTGTACCAATGCCTATTAGGGATTGAACAAGAAACTTTCGGTGATAATATAATGTTTTGATAATCAGTATAAAAAATAAAATTGATTCGTTAATGCACAAAATACATTGATGCCAGTATCGACATTCGATGTTCACGGAGATTGTATCAATGAACGTGGTCTCTAAGCAATGTCCCCTCCCCCCCTCTTATTTTTGGAACGATTATACATAAACAAGTGAAATTTGGAAACTGAATATTAAAGGTTGTAAACTTCCCTACTAGTGATGATAGATGACGAAATCGTCAAAGATGACGTCACAAGGCCATTGTGACCAATAATTTCAAATGGAACCCTACGGCAAGCGACACCTCTTTTAAAAGGTATCGAAAAAACCTATTCAATGATACTAAGTTTGTTTGTGTTTATGGCAGTTTTGACAACTCGCTTTCCAAAAACGCAAAGCTGTGATAAATTAAATCAGTTAATACTAAAATTCCCAATTCAAGCTCCGCCTCTGGATAGTTGTCAAATAAGCTGACGTTTTTGTTAGTCTCCCTGATTCGACGTTTTTGTACATTTAATAATTTGTGTATTGTTGATCGAACGTTTTTCTGTTTTAGCAGCTTTTGGTACTTTTAATATTTTTGTACATTTTGATAATTTGTTAAACTGTTGTGAGTCGAACGTTTAAGTGCTTCAAGGAGCGAAATGGTACGTGCTTTAGGTGATAAAGTAGCAGCGATCCTAATTCATGGTGAAACTGGACAAAATATTCATGCAGCAGAACGCATTTTTAATGAGAAGTTTCCCGATCGCCCCGTTTCGAGCACTTATTTAAGGGAGCTTCTTCGTAAGTTTGAAACAACGGGTAGTATTAATGATGCGAAACGATCTGGCAGACCACAAATTTCTGATGAGAAAAAAATTGATATACTGGCAGAAGTAACCTACTTCTTCAACAACTCACGTTGCATCTACCTGTGAAGTCAGTCGAAGTACAGTACACAGGGTGTTGAAAAAAAACAAATTTCATCCATGCAAATTAAAAATGGTTCATCAACTCTCAGAAGACGACCCAGACCGAAGACTAGAATTTTGTGAAAATATGGAAACCAAAATTAACCAACAGCTAGACTATGTCAAAACAATTTGTTTTAGTGACGAAAGTGGGGGGAGGGGACTTTTGAGAAGCACTGTATAAACACCTTTTCATCAGGCAATCAACAACTGAACATTATAGTGATCACATAGGGCATCGGTTGAAAAATTATGTCCAAATACATAATGCTTTTTTTCATTACAATCAGGTCACTTTTTCGTTCTGGGTAATTATTAATATTTTCCTGTAGAAGTCGTGGATTGTTCTATTAATTGTAACCACGAAAAAACGTATAATATAAGATCATTTCAAATAGTTTACCAAGCAGTTTTAATAAGAACATTTTCCAATAATCCTCAACATTCTTTTTCTCTTGCCTTGTGGTGATTTCAATTATCTGTGAAAGATACCAGAAAACGAATAGAAGTGGTTTTGCTTGATTATTATCGCAGGATTTGATGAACATTTTCTAACTTCCATCCGGCCCAGTTCCTTTAGGAATATCCAGCGAATTGATTGCCCCTAAAATGCATTCCTTAGTGTTTTGAAGGACTCTGCATGTTCTGACTTCATACCGAATGAGCATCTGATGATTCTTGAATAGACGGGTTATATATACCACAGAAGAGAAATTATATTGAAAAAAAATTGAAAAAAGCTTTACCTATTTATGCCGTGTGCGAAAGAAATTATCGTGCCGGTGTTGCCGGGTTCCTGTTTCAGTTTCGCCGAGATGGTGAACTCCGAATTGGAGCGCAACAACTCGGCAGCCTCTTTCAGTTTCGATGGTGGTAGTTTCAGATTTCTCGAGTCCCCTGAAAAAAAGAAAAATCGAGTCATTCATTGAAATTGAAAATGGAACACGTCTTCTTCTTCAAGACATTTCCGAAGTAATTTCAGCTTGTGTTACGGACAGACATTTCTCCGATTTCAAAATCAGCTGAACTATTTGTGAAAATTATTAAAAAACAGATGTGCTGCCACCTGGAAAAAAAATCGGAAGATTAATATGGTTTTCGAAAAGCTAGATCAACACATGATGCAGATCCGACAACGGAAATCTATGAAGGGCTAGATATCAGGGTAACGCGTTTTTCTAGGGTCCGGAAAACTGCTATTTTCCCTAGCAATCGTAACTTTATTTACGACGCCCATAAACTTATTCAAACTATTTTTTTACAAGCTTTTATTTAGTTTCACCTGTCCCGATGTTTGTCATCAAATCTTGCAAGTTAAATTTGGCCCATTTCTAGTGGTTCGATTAACGTGAAATTTGGCAGGTGTTCAAAGTTCCCGTGACAATGCATTATGCATTTGTTAGAGAAAACAAAATGGCGACTCCAAGATGGCGGACGAGATTTGTGTTTATGGTCCGATTCGATTCAAAATTGGTATGTGGGGTTTTCGGGGTCGGAAATTCACAAATTCAAGATGGCGGCTCCAAGATGACGAACGAGTTTTGTAATTATGGTCCGATTCGATTCAAAATTGGTATGTGGGTGTTAGGGGTTTTCGGGGTCGGAGATTATGAATTTATTCAAAGATTATTGATTTTTTGTCAAAATTCATAAATTGAAGATGGCAGCTCCAGGATGACGGACGAGTTAATCTTCAGATGGTCTCCTCGTTGAAGAACTAGATAGCTCAGAACTTACAGGAAAAGGCCTCATAAAAACGACTTTAACAAAAATGCAAAGATTAAGGCGTACTTACTAAAAAGCACAAAATAAAATAATTAATGAAAAAACCTTTTTAAAAACAAGCTTTTATTCAAATACCCTGAAAAGTACAAAATGATTGCTTTGGATGTGTGACGTACGTTATAGATTCAAAAGCTTTCACTCTCGGGCGCCAGATTTTATAGTGGTTCACTCCACTTACCAGGGGTAGGAACAGATGGTGATACGGAATGTCCAGGGGTCTGGTCTTTGGACTTAATTGAAATTTCCAAAGGTGTGTCAACTTAAACACTGTTCGGATTGTATAGTTGATATGCTGACAAAGGGAAAGGGAAATGTACTTCCCATAGAAGCTCTCAAATGTAACTACAATATAACAATTTTATTTGAATAGTAACTTAGTCAATTTTCACAATTTTTTTATTTTTGCTGTACAAGTATCGGGAGGATAATTTGAATTATGAATTTTTTTGGCACTCGGTCAATGCCAGAATTTGAGCTTCCGTGGAAATTGACATACTTACGAAAAAAAAAAGAATACTCCAATCTCAACCCGGACTTGAACCCAGAGATTTGATGGACAACCGCGAATCACCGAGCTCATGTTAATAGGTCTCAGCACACAAGAACAACGAGGTAGATGTGACACATCAGTTTATATACTACGAACAATGCAATACCAAACTTATATGAATTATTCTACACTCTCAATACCTTTAACAGCCGAAAGTGCAGATTTGCAATAATTATTACAGCATCAACAAAATACCTCTAAACATAAATCAATCCCCAAAAACAAATTAATACATAAATGGATTTATCTTGAAAGTCACTGGACTGGGATATTTTACGCTTCTGCGATTCTGCACATCTGAATCGTACTTTTCATGGAATATTCACATTGCACGCAATAAACTCAAACGGTTTTCTAACACAGTGGAAGAAAAATATATACAGAAGACAATATTGTTATGAAGGTGTCTTAATGACCCAATCAACTCAACATGTTATCAAAGGTTAAATACAATGTTTCACTTACGGTTGTGAGGGGAAAATATATACAACAGGGCAATTTTGTTATAAGGATGTCTTCATGACCCAATCAAATCAACAGGTTATCAAATATTTAAACACAATGTTCCACTTACGGTTACCTCACTACTTAAATAATGTTTTTGGATGAATGCTTATGCTTTACGGAAATCTATTTCCTTTGACTTGCGACTCGCAGAACGATTTCAATCACTTGTTCTGGAGAATAACAAACTAATTCTCGGAACGAAGGCCAGAAGGGCTCGCTCCCGGACGGGAAGTTAAAGAGCTTGTGCTCGACATGGAAGTAAAGAGAGTGATCCTAGTTAAATCTCGGCTTTTATATTCACCGGATTTGAAAGAAATATAGGACAAAAACCGTATAACGATAGACGCTCTTTTTGTATGATTCACATAAGAACTAGACCAAAAAGCAGCTTATCTTCTTATCCACTTACGGAAAAGCATACTACGTTTTTACTAATATGAATCTACCTTTTTCTACTCTCATAGTAAAAACAGTCAGAAACGTATTTTTAGTCCTTTTGTACAGTGCAAAAAGGTATTGGAACTTCATTTTGCTAGGTTTTGTGATCGTTCTAGTAGCTCTGTATATTTACACTTATTTTCTAAACGGGCATTATTTTGTTGCCAATCCATAATAAATATTAAACCCCCAAATAGGCAAGGACGTAACAAAGTCACTTCAAAAAATTATGTGCCATAGCTCATTCGATTCGGAATGACGTCTAAAAAAATGTAACTCGAGCATTCATTAGCACATAAAAAAATGCAATTTTTATTAACAAAATAGAATGAAAAAAAAAAAAAGTTAAGTTTTTCGTTAATAATTCAAAAATTATTGATATTCAAAAACTTTTGGAAAAAAATCCTTAAAGATCCTTAAAGGGGAGGAAATTTTCAATAAAAAACTTCCGACACCCAGAATTCTATCTCCATTATTTATAATTTTTATTCAACACCGTTATGGCGTGAGCGCAACACCGCCGGAGACAGTATATTACACAATTTTTTTTTTTTATAGAATTAAATATTAATTTAAAAAATTTAAAAAATCATGGTGTTATCAGAACACTTGAAAGAAAAAGCCCCGTTGGATAAAAAAAATGTCGATTTTTCAAAAAGTTATACGATTGTTAATTAACTGATTTTTATCCAATCTCTGTTTCTACAAAAATCGACATAGAAGTTTAAATATTTGACCTATAATTTTTTTTTGCTTCTTGGAGCCCCTCTTACTCACATACTTAATAAGATCACGTGATAAAAGTTTATTAAAGTTTTACATTTTGTTTGTTATAATTTTTTTAAATAAACAAAATATTAAATATTAAAAAAAATTGTAAAAAAATTGTCTTTGCATCGAACAATGGCAATAATTAACGTAGGAAAAAAAACTCACGTCATTTGTTGAGAAATTGTTTATAAACAAATAGACAAGTATAATATTTAAAAAAAATTATTCTTACCAAGACAAAATCATGATTTTTCAAAAAAAAAATTTTTTTTACATTAATTTTTTTTATATTTTATTTTTAAAATATTTATTAAAAATGTTTTTCTTTAAAAGTCATAATTGGCAATGAATAAACAAAAAAAAATTGTTTATCTATAATTTCATTTTTTATTAAGTTAACAATTTATTATAAACAATTTGTGACCCTCTGTTTATTTTTTTTCTAGAAATGAAAAGAATTACAAAAACAGCCATATATAACAAAGTACTGAAAAAAATGTTCTTTAATTTTTTATAACATTTTTAAATATTACACGATACCGAAATCGAAGTGGCCTCTTAATTTTTCAAGTAACAAATAGATATAGCTTTTAAATTATAAGAGATACGATAATGGACATTCAGGACATTTTTGTAGAGGATTAATCAATCTTCAAAATGGATAAAAGTCCAAGTTTGTATCTTCTGCTAATCAGCTGTTACATGCATTTGTTTATAAAAATTTTGTAAAAATGTAAAAAAAACTAATTTTTATAAACAGATAGATATAACTTTTAAATAATTAGATCATTGTCATCAATGACTTAAATTCATTTTATACGTTTCAGTACACGGCTTGCATGAAAGCTCGTCTTGAAAAAGTTTTTTATTAGTTATTTTATCGTTTGCTTTTTAGTTAGTTTGCCTTAATTTGTTAATTTCTAATAGAGCATCGTTATCACAAGGTCTCTTACCTTGTTAGTTATGAGCTGAAAAAATCTGAATAATCACAAAACCCGTCCTCATCCTGAAGTCGCCAACTCAATAATAGATTTTGACAAAAAATCATAATCTCCGAAACTGAGAACCCCCACATACCAATTATGAATGAAATATGACCATAATCAGAAAACTCGTCCTCCACCTTGGGGCCGCCATCTTGAATTCATAAATTTTAACAAAGAATTCATAATCTCCAACCCCCAAAACCTCCACACACCTATTTTGAATCGAATTGGACCAAAATCACAAATCTCGTCCTCCATCTTGGGGCCGCCATCTCAAATTCATGAATTTTAACGAAAATTTCATAATCGTCGACTCCGAAAACCCCCACATACCAATTTTGAATCGAATCGGACCATAATCACAAAACTTGTCCGCCATCTCGAATTTATAAATGTTGACAAAATATTCATAATCTCCGATCCCAAAAACCCCCACATACCAATTTTCAATCAAATCGTATCATAATTACAAATCTCCTCCGCCATCTTAGAACCGCCATTTTTTTTTCTCTAACAAAAAGCCCATAGTGCATTGCCACCGGAATTATGAACATCTGCCAAATATCAAATTAATCGGACGAAGTCGGTCAAAATTCACTTGCAAGATTTGACTCTAACGAACGAACTAACAAGTGAAATAAAACTAAATAAAAACTTGTAAAAATCATGCAGATCTGTTTTGTTCCCGGGTAAATATTAGTTAGTTTCTGGCACACGCGATGAATTTTCAGCAATGTTTTGGATCGAAAAATCAGCTATGTGATGCCATCAGTAATGTTTCAATTTTTCAACATCTTAGTATCCTTGAATCGGATACGCCCAATGTTCTATTGTTTGACCTAGATAGAATTTGTGAAATATTCGCGTTAGTAGTGAAGTATCGCAGAAATGGTTTGAAAACTATCGGTTTAGTTCAAAATTGTGTTTTAATGTTCATGTTCATGATGTGTTCTGGATATTTTGCAGCATTTGCAGACCGATTTTGTTGAAGGTCCAGACAGATATAGCGATTGATCTCTGAGTGAGTTTAACTTAGTTTAACAATTATAATTGCCGTTTCAGTTTCATACTTTTTCTGGTTTGCCAAGAAGGTATATAAGCTTGTATATTTTAAAAATTAGGCGTGTAGTGTAGATAACTACGAGATTTTCTAGATACATTGAAAATATGAAGCAAAAGTTCCTTATTTTCAGAAGTTAGGTGCGGATCAATCAACAATGAAACTTTAATCAATTAATAGTGACAAATATAATACGTGACACAGTTGCAAATGAACAATCTTCGTTTCTTTGACAGAAGTCATTCTAAATGTCTTCTGTCAAAGGAACGAAAATTGTTCATTTGCAACTGTATAAAAGGAGGATTTTTTCGATAAAAACGACGATATTTTGTGCAAAGTTGTGCCGAAAATAAGTGATTAGGGTGTATTGTTTATGCTGGTAAAAAGAAGGAGGCATTTTGAGTGATTTTTGTGCGAGAAAACGGTGCTTGAAAATGAGGTTAGTTTTTTTTAAGTGCTGTAACTCGGAAACGGTATGAGACCGCCCCATTTTTCTTCCGGATTCGTGTCCAGGAGGCAAACACACGTAAGAAAAGTATTCTCCCCATATTCAGAGTGCATGTGTGATGTAACTAGATATTTACCCATTTTGGTCGTCAAAGATAACATTTCGTGAAAACAATTTCTCAAATCCTAAAATGTTGTCGAAATTTTCAAATTTAAAGGTACTCCATAATTCAAACTCGATTTGACCTTCACTTGAATAACTTTCCCCAAATACTAGCGCCAATAGTGGTTGTTTAGGGATATTGATATATAATGTGATGTTTCAGTAACAGTTGAAAATATGATATTAATAAAAATATTAGTACAGCATATAAACAAAGACAGGTGAAATTATAGTTGACAGTTCGAAGCCACTAGCGGTAAAAGTTTGAACTGTGTGAAGTAACGATGCATACGTCCATCAGAGGCGCTAGGAGTACGTTTTTCAATGTGATGGAAAAATTGGCAGTTTCAATTTCGAATCATGAAAAAAATTAAACATTTTTCTTAAGTTTCTGAATTTGTTGTTGAACTTTCTAGGTGGTAATCTTTATTTGCAAATTAAAATATTTCAGAAAAAGGGCATATGTGTTTTCCCTATTCACCCTGGGTTCTACTGGGTGATCAGTTTATGTTGGACAAAATTGGGAAGCCACATTGAGATTACCATTTATTGTGTGGATTATTAAAAAAAATGAGTAATACTGAGCAGAATCTCTTTCAGAGTTTGTGTAGCAAAAATTGGAGAAATTCTACAAGATGTATTATCAGCAGTTCCAATTTCTTTAAATTTTATTTTACATTGCAGTAAATAATTCTAATCGCTTGTTTTTCGTTTTCTTTTCAATGGAATTATCAATACAGAGATATTATACCGGTTCACTTCGAAAAGTTTTCATCGTTGCAAGAATTTGCTCCTACGCCAATTAAAATTTTCTAGGCCCTCTGTTCTATTTTTCTGACTTGGAAAATTGATTAGTCATTATTTCAAATCAAGTGAACGAATCACTAAATAACAAAAATAAAGGCAAATTAAAGAATGATGTTAATTCTTTAACAGAAACATGTTCTGTCAGTATCAAAGCTAACTAGATTTGAGTGAATAAGGAAATAAAGTGAATAGTACCACAAACATAAAAAAAATTTCATGTTCATCCATAATTTGTATTCATATAATGCCATTAAAAAAATCTGTTGACAATTGGACCTTTTCAGGACATTAGGATCGTTTTTTGAGATATTTCAATAACAAATCAATTGTGCCATATTGTATTTTACCTAGTACCAAACAGATCCTTCAGATTGTTTCAGGAAATTGAAATTGTTTCAACTGTGATAAATATAGTTCAATTTGTTGCAATTCTTTCCACGAAGAGGTACAAGAAATTATAACATAAACACCATAATGATATCGAAAGACGTGAATACAGAGCGTTTGGAAACATGTCTCGAATAAATGGACAAACAAGGGACCTGTAATAACAGCATACGAATGCCGACAACTATTAAATGGAATTTCAACGAGTTGGTAGGTCGCAAACTCTCAATAAATCAATGTGAAAAACTCCAATTATTTCGTTTTTTGCCATCTAAATTTTAAAAAAAATCAATGCAAATTTAGAAATTTAGTAGAGAAAAAGCATCTGGGAAAATGAACGGTACACAGTTTGTTTCAGCTTTTTGTCCTTTTTTCAAATATGTAAGCGGATTTTGGAAATTCGAAAATACGGGGTGTTTTTTTGAGTACCAAAATATATATTCAATTTTTGTTAATACGGACCTGGAATGTTCACCTGACTGATAGGCAAGTTGCTTGGGTAGAAGTAGAAGAACGTGTGTACCAAATATAAAAAAAATAAAGTGGGTGGTTCGTAAGTAATGACCCCACAAAGAAATGAGCAAAATTGATTAAACACCCTACATCTCGATTATAAAACTTGTAAGACCCAACATACAGTGTAGAATAGCCAAATGGAATAAATTCGTTATTTCAGTTATTGTGCACATTTATAAAGAATCCCGAAATACGTCAATTTCAGATTTTGAAATGTCATCCTGCAATGACAAAATTTCTTCCCTACTTTCAACCCCCTTCGAGTGACAGTTCCAACCCCCAAATATTTGAATGGGAAGTAGGGGCATGTGATACATCATTTAAAAGGTATCTTCATTCTCTGTTCAAAAATGTTATTTTTTTCGAATTCTTTGCAGAATAAAAAAAACATCTGAATGATGCTGAAAACTAATACTGATTCCATTTCTTGATAATGAGAAAGTAAGAAATAGTATATTGAATACTATAGTTTTTCTACGACTATTTCAATCATATCATTAGAAATCTGTTATCTTCTCATAACAGTTATTATCAAACATTTTCATGCCGTCATTGAAAATCGATTTCATTAAAAAAATACAATTTTAGGAATTGAACCCACAACCTCCAGCGTGAAAAATCCGGGACAACCCTGAATTAATACTTCTATCCAATCTTTGTCTTATTTATGAATTGAAATTAACTCCTGCAATATCAGATTAGGTGGTATCAAATTTAGAATATCACTGTTAGCATCACCACTCATTTGGGTACTCTCCTGATTATTTCATGTTTTGAAATTAATTTTATGAAAACCACCAAATGTCGAAAAATTATTATCAGACAGATGTTAATAGATTTGATTCGATCTCATATTATCTATCATCATGGAATTCGTTATTATAATGACAGTCTAGTAGCCCATTGAAAAAATTACCATGTTAGTTTTGTTTCAATTGTTGTGGGATTATAACCGCGTGACAGTAGTTATCAATGTTATACTTGTCGTTTGAATTTCGTCAACTGCAATTCAGAACGATAGGGAGGCGAGGATGGATTGAATGGCCAGCACGATCACCTGATCTTACGCCTTTGGACTTCTTCCTATGGGGATATGTGGAAAGTATGGTATACAAAACTGAACCATTAGATTTAGTTGACTCAAGAAGAAGAATACGGCTTGCGATTAGGTCGGTCACACCACAGATGTTCCATAATGTTAGAAGACAGTTTTATTTAGGATTAGGATTAGGATCAAGACTTTCGAGGCGAGCTTTTTGAATACATCATGGTTTTTTTTGTTTTTAACATCATCAGGAACTGAACTGATTTAATTTTTTCTTGTTAATTTTTGAAACAAAATTACATTTCAAATGATGTATCACATGCTCATACTACCCATTTAAAAATTTGGGGGTTGTACCTGTCACTCGAAGGGGGTTGAAAGTAGGGATGAAATTTTGTCATTGCAGCATGTCATTTCAAAATCTAAAATTGACATATTTTTTATAAATGTGCACAACAATTGAAATAATGAATGTATTCCATTTGGCTATTCCTCACAGAACCACATTGGTGCCCTCTATCCACCGTTGACTTTCTCCGTTTTCCAAGGGAATACCCGGTATAGTAATAAGGACTGAAAAGTAAAAAATAATGGGAATAAAGTCATTCACCAAAAAACGACCTCCTATGTAAAAAGGCGTGATGAGCTTGATATCAGTTATCTTATAGTAATTTATGTAATAAGGATCATAAAGACGATCATTATGGTACAAGTCGTGTGCACACGACGTGTGCCATAATTATTGTTTATGATTCGTATTACATACAAAATTTTATCTGATGGCATTTATATTAATACATTTTCGAAAAATTAAAAACTGCATTTTTGACATGTCACAATGACAACAATTTTTAGAGGAGTAAGTATATGTGTAGTTTCAAATATTAGTAGGTTAGTGAGCTGTGCTTTCCCTTTTCCTTGACAACGTCAGGTTGTAACGGCAATATTTATTTATCTGCTGTCAAACACAATTGTCACGTAGAATTGAATATAATTTGAATAATAATGAGTGATTCTGAAACTGGTAGTTTACCTTCGGATTTGGAAGAAATTACGCGGAATATCGTGGACTCCCTTTTGCCGGAAAAATCACGGAGTGTGTATGAAATTGCGGAATTTCATTATGGTACTTAGTTCCATAATGAATTCATTATGGGACTAACTACCATAATGAGCTTCCTTATGTCATCAAAATTAGGTGACATAACATTGTCATTATGACATGCCATCAGATAAATATAATTATGAAAAGCACCCTTTACATAAAGGAAATATTTTGGTCAATGACTTTATTCTCATTATTTTTAACTTTTTAGTCCTTATGTTTAGACAGGGTGTCCCTGGACTTTTTCTTTTCCTCTCGGGAATGTATAGATGAGGTCAAAATATCACCAGTACTTCATATAACTTTTGTTCCTAAAAGCCTTCGTTACCAAGTTCCGTCCCTCAAAGTTACAAAATGAAAAATGTTTTTCTATGATAACTTTCAAAGTGAATATTCAAAATCATCCAAATTTTGGTGATTGACTAAACAAATGAATAGTTGTTTTTTAAGAAAAACGAACGATAGAAAGAAAAAAACTCAGGTAACATGAACCGAACAGATGAGGATACTTCTCTTTGTGGACAATCCCCCTGAAAGAGTGACAATAAATGGCCAGAATTCTAGCCGTTGGCCATCTGTTGCCGGAAATATAGCTGTTTGGCCATCTGTAGCCAGGAATAAAGCTGTTCGGCCATCCGTAGCCGGGAAAATAGTTATTTTTTAAGAAAAACGAACGATAGAAAGAAAATAAACAAGTGATCGTGGAGTGGATAGTCAGAAAAATAAATTGATAGACCTTTTTGTACGCCCAAAATAGACAGTGGCCCGGTTTTCGCGAAGTGGACAATTGTGCGTGGCACTATAACCTGATACACTCTTCGCGTGAAACTGGCACTAGACTGGTGGCCCGTGGAAAAGAATTCGCGAAGTGAATTTTTAACAAACTGATAACTTTTCGTGTAAAACAGACTGATACCTCGTCAAAGACAAAATGTGTTCAAGAAAAGTGCCTTGCGGATTTGAAGGTAGCGGAATTGAAACAGGAATTGGAGGAAGGGAACTGGAAACAACAGGTAAAAAGCAAGTACTCCAGGAAAGACTTGCAGAAGGACTTATACAAAGGTGAGGACCCCGAAACATTTTATTCGAAGTTCCGGAGGTGATTTAAGTTTGGTAATGAATAAACTGGAAGAAAATTCAAGAAGTCTGGAAGAAAATGCTAGAAATCTGGAAGAGAAGCTTCAAGAAAATTCAAGAAGTCTGGAAGAAAATGCTAGAAATCTGGAAGAGAAGCTTCAAGAAAATTCTAGAAATCTGGAAGAGAAGCTTCTAGAAAATTCAAGAAGCCTGGAAGAAAATGCTAGAAATCTGGAAGAGAAGCTTGAAGAAAATTCTAGAAATCTGGAAGAGAAGCTTCTAGAAAATTCAAGAAGCCTGGAAGAAGTTCCGGGAAAAACACAGAAGGCCTAAAAAGAATTGTGTGGTGTGGCTAATTTTCTAGAAGAAAGAATGGGAACCGTTGAGACAGAGATAGATAAAATTAGGGAGCAAATGAACACGGAGGTAGATAAAATCAAAGATGGGGTCGAGGCAGAAATGGACAAAATAAAGGAAACAATCAGTAAGCTGGAAAAACGAATTAATAGTGCGCCCTCCACAGAGATGGTTAACGAAAATGCAATGCTGGACTTGAGTTTGTACTTGGATAAAGTTCAATAGGGAATAAAAGATGTCATGATCAATTCAGAAATTGGAAGTTTTTCCATGAAGCCGCCTCAATTCGACGGAAAAACTCCATGGGAAAATTACCGCCGACAGTTTGAAGCAGCGGCCAAAGCAAATGGATGGAATGCAGGGGAAAGAGCTGTAGCACTAACACTTGCATTACGTGGAGAAGCGACGAATATTCTACAAACTCTTACCGCCCAAGAACAGGAGGACTATGATCAGCTGATTAAACATCTAGAATTACGATATGGCCAGGCCCATTTGGAACACGTATACCACTCCCAACTGAAAAAATCGCTGCCAGAAATCGGGCGAATCCTTACAAGAATTCGAAGCTGACATTGCACGCTTGGTTCGTCTCGCATATCCAGCCACACCGGAAAATGTAATGGAGCGATTAGCGGTTCAGGCATTCTTGGATGGACTCCGTGACCAAGAAACCAGACAAGCGTTGATATTAGCTCGTCCAACACATCTCGTAGACGCACTGGCACGAGCTTTGGAATTTGAGGCAGCAAAACAATGCTGCAAAAGCCAAAGTAAAGTTCAAACGATTGAGGAAGACTCACAGAGCCTGCTAACTTGGAAGCTGCCATAAGAAAAGTGATGAAGGAAGTGTTGCCTGAGAAAAGACATATAAGATGCCGGAATTGTCGCAAAATTGGACATGTGCGTAGCAAATGTCCAACATTCATCGACTCCGATGCAGGAAAACTAAGAAAGGTCGATGAGAAGGGGCAATCGTCGCATGTGTCCGGCAAGCCCCGGTTAACAACGCATATGTCGCTATGCTTCAACGACAGAACAAGGGTGTCTTCGTAGACGGTCTCATCAATAACGAGCCTTGCACTATGCTGCTAGATACAGGTGCGACTAGGACAATTCTCAGGCCTTCCTTTGCCAGAACACCGGAACGGATTGAACCGACAACTTGAAGCTACGCACAGCAACAGGGAGCCAGCTACTGTATATGGCGAGCTACCGATTGAAATAATTTTGGGCAACACTAAAGTGAAACATCAGGCACTTGTAGCGGACATCGAAGACGATGCAATCATCGGAATGGACATCATGAATTCCAGAGGGTTTGAATTGATTTCAAAGACGGCGTCCTACGTGTCAACGGAGAAGAGCTGGTACTTCATGGGAGAAGTGAAGAGTTGATCCGTGTGCTGTTGGCTGAAGATGTAAGCGTACCTGAGAGGGCTGAAACCATTCTGGAGGCTCGCCTGGACGGGAGTGCGAGCAGTGGAGACGTGGTGATGTTCGAGCCCAAACTTCATGATGAGAAAATTGGACGAGGGATTGCACTAGGAAGACCTTGTTGCGTGCTGACAAATTTGTGCCGGTAAGGGTCATGAATGTCAATTATTTCCCAGTGACCTTGAAGAAAGGAACAATTTTGGGGCACTGCTCGTCAGTTTCATCCGGATCCGGGGCGTACGAGGTACGATTAGCCAACCCAACAACTTGCCCACAGAACTAGAGAAATTAGTTGCCATCTCTTCCAAAGACATAAAACCAGCTCAACAGCCCAAACTAAGAGATTTAGTCAAAAGTACCAAGACATCTTCGATACCGGACAAGGAAAAGGGGTCGAACTAATGTGGTCCAGCACAAGATTGATACTGGGGTGCCCGACCGATCCGGCAATCAGCAAGAAGACTCCTCTTGCCAAGAAGGCAGAGGCTGACAAAATAGTCAGCGAGATGGGAAAAGAAGGAGTTATCGAACCATCTGACAGTCCCTGGTCCCTCCAGTCGTACTGGTGAAGAAAAAAGGATGGATCGACACGCTTTTGTGTAGACTATCGCCAACTTAATAATGTCACGAAGAAGGACAGTTACCCTCTCCCGAGAATAGATGACACCCTAGACACGTTGGCTGGTTCCACGATTTTCTCGACCCTTGATCTGAAGAGTGGATACTGGCAAGTAGAACTCGCTCAGGAAGATCGAGAAAAGACTGCTTTTACCATCGGCTCAGGATTGTGGCAGTTCACCGTTATGCCATTCGGGCTCTGTAATGCTCCCGCCACATTCGAAAGATTGATGGAAACAGTACTGAAGGGACTCTCATGGAACACGTGTCTAGTGTATCTCGACGACATAATTGTGGTCGGCAGATCGTTTGAGGACCACGTGAAAAACTTGGAGGAAGTATTCCTGCGACTGAGGAACTCCGGATTGAAGCTGAGCCCTAAGAAATGCCATCTGTTCCAAAAATAAGTACGATACCTCGGCCACGTTGTCTCTGGGGAAGGAGTAGCAGTGGATGACCAGAAGATCAAAGCTGTTAAGGATTGGCCCATCCCAAAAGACATTCACCAACTTCTCCCACGCGGGCTTTCATGCAGGAGTCAGTTGTTTTGGTACGGACCACCCCCGATGGTCAACACCCCAAAACTTTGAAATGACAGATAATTTTTCAATAGTTTTCAACAAAATAAGGTTACGTAGACAATTTTCCGAATAAAAATACTCGTGTGGAAAGTCGATCGGAGCAACGATTCTTAATAAAAATGCAGTTTCACTCGACGACATCAAACCCGATCGTCCGCCATTATTTGAAATGAACAATGTTGTGTTATCTGAATCTCATGAAACTCAACATTTTGATGTTGCAAACTCGTATTCACAGCTCAAATGTTGAGGAGTTTCACTAATAATAATTTCATGGGAGAAAATCTTCAACCCGAAAATAAATTTAGCTGAAAAAACGCACATCGGAAGACATAACTAAAAAAAAGCAAACGAATAAACTACAGAAACGGCTGCACATGGATAGGTGAAAAATATCCGGTGTTTGCGCCGACCAAGAAAATGTATTGAGAGAGACGGGGGTCATATCGAGCCGTTTTTGTAGCGGATTTTGCATTTCTGTTTGCTCTTGAGGCTTGCGATTGATTATTTACACCTTGAGTTTTGTAAGGTAAATGTGTTTGCTTGATAAAAATTCGTTATGAACATTGTACCTATCATTTCTATTTTCATTACAAATTTATCTTTTCGAATAATGGTAGACATCTCAGGTTGGATGTCGTCGAACAAAAATGCATTTTCATGAAAAATCGTTGCTCCGATCGATTTTCCACACGAGTACTTTTATTCAGGAAATTTTCCAGGTAACCTTGTTTTGTTAAAACATATTGACAAATTTCAGTCATTTCAAAGTTTTGGGGTGTGGACCATCGGGGGTAGTCCGTTCCTGACTGTAGCAAAACAACTGAGTCCTGCATGAAAGCTCATCGAAGAAATTCATTCGTTTAGTCAATCGCCGAAATTTTGATGATTTTGACTATTCACTTTGAAAGTTATCAAAGAAAAACATATTTCATTTTGTAACTTTGAGGGTCCGTAACTTGGTAACGAAGGCTTTCAGGAACAAAAGTTACATGAAGTACTGGTGATATTTTGACCCAATCTATACATTCCCGGAAGGAAAAGAGGAAGTCCAGGGACACCCTGTATAGACTTTTTTTTAGTTGTTTCAAACTATAATTTTGTTATTAACTTTCCAATCCATATTACTACAGAAGTCTAAAAAAGAGTACTGGAGACAAACTTTTCGATTTGGGATGGAAGTTTTCCACATGGGATGGAAGTGCCCCGGATCCCATCAAATTTCCAACTTGAACCGGACACTAATTCAAATCGAATGACATTCAGTTGGGAAAATAATAGTCGGTAGCTAACTAAAATGGATCCCATCTCCGCGCTGTGACTTTTTTTTGCTGCAACTTCAACCAATAATGCACCTCAATATATACGATTTGAGAATCTCTACCTTTTGTTTTTTCCTTCAAATCGCGATTTCAAATGACTCCCAAACACGTTCCGGTTACGGAAGAATTGATGTTCCCTTTGACGCACCGTTAGCAATCATCACACCGCAACAATATCATAATCGAGGCACTCGACGGTGTACGAGCTAATGAACTGGCAAATCGAATGAAAACAGTGCATCGCCCTCGGTCGGAGGTTCTCCAAGGGACAATTTCCAGCGAGACGATAAATGAAAGGGCAAACAGTAAACGTATTAAACGTTTACGACATCAAAGGTGTCAGTCATGCTCACGTTGCCGTAACGATGCCCGAGATCGATAGTTGTGTAACGCCGTATAAATGTTAATTATTTATCGGGAGCTTTCAAGATGGACGCCCTTTCGACATTCACGATATAATGTGAAGTGAATGGTTGATGATGGAAATTTACACAAGGAAATCGATAAGTGAAAAAACTATTGGTAATTTCTCAAAGTTTTCTTACTGTTATCGATCGGATCAATTATAACGAGTCAGTGAATTAATTGATGTAATTTTTTTGAATTGACACAAGGCAATTCAACGAGCTGCCCAATTTCGGGAAGAATAATCGTACAGTGCGGCTATTAATAGTGCCCCCCCCCTGTTAACCTCTGAACGGTTCGACGTAGAACAAGGAAAAAAAAGTTGTTTATAGAGAACCAGACTAAAAAAATTGAAAATAAGAAAAACATGTATTTTATTTAAAAAAAAGCGTGGGGTGCATGGTATCACCTCGGTCAACAATTACCTGTGATCTGAGACATTTCTTACTTTACTGCCCTAGGTAATGTACTATACAGTGCTAGTCAAAAGTCCCCTCCCCCCCTCGTATCTTTTGAACGGGTATACTTATAATAATGAAATTTGGAGGGTGGAAATAAACGGATGTAGGCTTCTCAACTGGTCATAACAGGTGACGCAATAGTCATACATGACGTCACAAGGCCACTGTGACCAATAATTTTAAATGGGACCCTATGGCAAGTGACAGCTCGTTTGAAAGGTATTGAAAATACCTATTCAGTCATACCAATTTTGTTTGGGTTTCGGCTGATTTTGATTGATAAATTGAAAAAATACGAAAATTATAGTTTCGCATTTAATTAATAAAGATTTAAGAACCAGTTCTTATAATAAGTGTTCAAAATGTGCTCCATCTACTTCCTGGCAGTAATGCATCCTATTGCTAAACTCTTGTCGTACTCGTCCCAGTGTGTCAGCGGAAATTGCCCTACATTCTTCAACAATTCGTTGTTTCAGAATGGCAATACTGTCAGGTGCTGTAGCGTAAACCTTAGATTTCAAGTACCCCATAGAAAAAATCTAATGGTGTAAGGTCCGGTGACCGAGCTGGCCATTCGCTCGAACCTCGTCGTCCAATCCATCTACCCCGATATTCTTCATCTAGGTAACGTATTACTGCACCGTAATAGTGTGCAGGAGCACCATCTTGTTGAAACGTTATTTCCAAGTTGTCGAATTCATCTGGATTATCTTCTAGAATTTCAA
>JAFIRS010006989.1:0-29469 GCA_018342105.1 Gonioctena quinquepunctata | reverse complement strand
ATGGGTACAAAAAATTGAGGGGGATAAAATTGTAAAAAATTTTATTTAAACCCCTTTGTTCGAAAAATTTTTCCGTAAAATCAACAATTAACGTGATAATACAATGATAAGATTTCATCCCCCCTTTTCACAGGTAAAAAACAAAAAAATATCGACGTAAAAAATTGATTGGGATAAAAATTGTAGAAAATTCAGTTTTAAACAACTTTGTTCGACACAATTTTTCTCGTAAAATCAACAATTAACGTGATAATACAATGATAAGATTTCATCCCCCCCTTTCACAGGTAAAATCAAAAAAATATCGATCGTACAAAAAAATTGATGGAAATCAAAATTGTAGAAAATTTTATTTTAAACAACTTTGTTCGAACACAATTTTCTGTAAAATAACAATTAACGTGATAATACAATGATAGATTTCATCCTCCTTTCACAGGTATAAATCGAAAATATCGATCGTACAAAAAAAATTATGGAATCAAAATTGTAGAAAATTTATTTTAAACAACTTTGTTCGACACAATTTTCTCGTAAAATCAACAATTAACGTGATAATACAATGATAAGATTTCATCCCTCCTTTCACAGGTATAAATCGAAAATATCGATCGTACAAAATTGATGGGATCAAAATTGTAGAAAATTTTATTTTAAACATCTTTGTTCTACACATTTTTCCTCGTAAAATTAATAATTAACTTTATAATACAATTATAATATTTCATCCCTTCTCTTTCACAGGTATAAATCGAAAAATATCGATCGTACAAAAATTGATGGGATCAAAATTGTAGAAAATTTATTTTAAACAACTTTGTTCGACACAATTTTCTCGTAAAATCAACAATTAACGTGATAATACAATGATAAGATTTCATCCCTCCCTTTCACAGGTATAAATCGAAAAATATCGATCGTACAAAAATTGATGGGAATCAAAATTGTAGAAAATTTTATTTTAAACAACTTTGTTCGAACATTTTCTCGTAAAATTAACAATTAACGTGATAATACAATGATAAGATTTCATCCCTCCCTTTCACAGGTATAAATCGAAAAATATCGATCGTACAAAAATTTGAGGAATCAAAATTGTAGAAAATTTTATTTTAAACAACTTTGTTCACACAATTTTCTCGTAAAAATCAACAATTAACGTGATAATACAATGATAAGATTTCATCCCCTCCCTTTCACAGGTAATAAATCGAAAAATATCGATCGTACAAAAATTTTGATGGGAATATCAAAATTGTAGAAAATTTTATTTTAAACACCTTTCGTTCGACACAATTTTTCTCGTAAAATCAACAATTAACGTGATAATACAATGATAAGATTTCATCCCTCCCTTTCACAGGTAAAATCGAAAATATCGATCGTACAAAATTGATGGGAATCAAAATTGTAGAAAATTTATTTTAAACAACTTTGTTCGACACAATTTTCTCGTAAAATAACAATTAACGTGATAATACAATGATAAGATTTCATCCCTCCCTTTCACAGGTATAAATCGAAAATATCGATCGTACAAAAAATTGATGGGAATCAAAATTGTAGAAAATTCTATTTTAAACAACTTTGTTCGACACAATTTTTCTCGTAAAATAACAATTAACGTGATAATACAATGATAAGATTTCATCCTCCCTTTCACAGGTATAAATCGAAAAATATCGATCGTACAAAAATTGATGGGAATCAAAATTGTAGAAAATTTATTTTAAACAACTTTGTTCGAACAATTTTTCTCGTAAAATAACAATTAACGTGATAATACAATGATAAGATTTCATCCCTCCTTTCACGGTAAAATCGAAAATATCGATCGTACAAAAAATTGATGGATCAAAATTGTAGAAAATTTATTTTAAACAACTTGTTCGACACAATTTTCTCGTAAAATTAACAATTAACGTGATATACAATGATAAGATTTCATCCCTCCCTTTCACAGGTATAAATCGAAAATATCGATCGTACAAAAATTGATGGAATCAAAATTGTAGAAAATTTTATTTAAACAACTTTGTTCGACAATTTTCTCGTAAATTAACAATTAACGTGATAATACAATGATAAGATTTCATCCCTCCTTTCACAGGTATAAATCGAAAATATCGATCGTACAAAAAATTGATGAATCAAAATTGTAGAAAATTTTATTTTAAACAACTTTGTTCGACACAATTTTCTCTAAATAACAATTAACGTGATAATACAATGATAAGATTTCATCCTCCTTTCACAGGTAAAATCGAAAAATATCGATCTAAAAAAATTGATGGGAATCAAAATTGTAGAAATTTTATTTTAAACAACTTTGTTCGACACAATTTTTCGTAAATAACAATTAACTTGATAATACAATGATAAGATTTCATCCCCCCTTTCACAGGTAAAATCAAAAAAAATATCGACCCTAAAAAAAAATTGATGGAATCAAATGTGAAATTTTATTTTAACAACTTTTTTCCCAAGCAAATTTTTTTAAAATAACAATTAACGTGATACAATGAAAAGATTTCATCCCTCCCTTTCACGGTAAAATCGAAAATATCGATCATTACAAAAAAAATTGATGGAATCAAAATTGTAAAAAATTTTTATTTAAAAAACTTTGTTCACACAATTTTTCTCGTAAAATTAACAATTAACTGATAATACAATGATGATTTCATCCCTCCTTTCACGGAATAAATCGAAAATATCGATCGTACAAAAAATTGATGGGAATAAAAATTGGGAAAAAAATTTTTATTTTAAACAACTTTTTGACCAAATTTTCTCGTAAAAAACAATTAACGTGATAATCCCAATGATAGATTTCACCCTTTCCTTTCACAGGAAAAAATGAAAATATCGATCGTACAAAAAAAATTGATAGGATCAAAATTGTTAAAAAATTAATTTAAACAACTTTGTTGAAAATTTTTTTCTCGTAAATTAACAATTAACGTGATAATGCAATGATAAGATTTCACCCTTTTCCCTTTTTCCACGGGTATAAACCCGAAAATACCGATCGTAAAAAAAATTGTTTTGGATCAAAATTGATTTTATTTAAACAACTTTGTTGAAACTTTTTTTTCTCTAAAATAACAATTAACGTGATAGGCAATGATAAGATTTCATCCCCTCCCTTTCACGGTAAAATCGAAAATATCGATTCCCAAAAAATTGATGGTTTGTGAAAATTTTTTTTTTAAACAACTTTGTTCGCACAATTTTCTCTTAAATCAACAATAACGTGATAATACGGGGTAAGATTTCATCCCCCCTTTTCCCACGGGTAATAAATCGAAAAATATCGATCGTACAAAAATTGATGGAATCAAAATTTTTAGAAAATTTTATTTAAACAATTTTGTTAAACCGAATTTTTTCTCTTAAAATTTAAACCAATTAACGTGATAATACAATGATAAGTTTTCACCCCTCCCTTACGGGAAAAAAATCGAAAATATCGATCGTCAAAAAAATTGATGAAATCAAAAATTGTAGAAACTTTTTTAAAAACCTTTTTTTCGAAAAATTTTTTTCTCGTAAAATAACAATTAACTTTATATGCAATGATAATTTCTCCCTTCCTTTCACAGGTATAAATCGAAAATATCGACCGTACAAAATTGATGGAATAAAATTGTAGAAAATTCAATTTTAAACAACTTGTTCGAAAAATTTTTCCCGTAAAATCAACAATTAACGTGATAATACGTGATAAGATTTCATCCCCCCCTTTCACGGGGGTAAAATCGAAAATATCGATCGTACAAAAAAAATTGAGGGGGATCAAAAATTGTAAAAAATTTTTTTTAAAACACTTTGTTCGACACAATTTTCTCGTAAAATTTAACAATTAACGTGATAATACAATGATAAGATTTCACCCTTTTCCCTTTTCCCGGTATAAATCGAAAATATCGATCGTACAAAAAAATTGTTTGGCATCAAAATTGTAAAAAATTTTATTTAAACAACTTTGTTGGGAAAAATTTTTTCTCGAAAAAATTAAATTACTATTGCTGTTTTAAAAATTTATCAAATGTTCCCCCTATTTTATACCGTTTTTGAGTTATTGAACTCTAGACTAGATGTTACTGTAAATACCTACCTAGCCTATGGAAGTTCATATTTTCAAAGTAAGTTATGAAAATGACAACTATATTATGTTTGTTTTTCTACGTCGTTTTCTACGTTTCTTTATTGCACTAGTGCAATAAAATGTAAATTGCACTCATCTGTCATTCTACTACAGTGTTTTGTGATCATGACAAACATAAACTTTCAAATCGACGCTATTTTTAATTCATTTTCTGTAATATTGTATTACATTTTAAACATTTGCATATTTTATATTATTTTCAATCATATTTATTGCATACTGGATTACGGAATTACTAGAAAATGCAATTTACAAAAATAAAGTTTGAGTTAAATTGTTCCTAACATAGGTATTTGTTCCTAACTTTCTCAATGCAAATCTATAGGCTAATTAATTATTAAATATTTTGCTATCAAATTACGCTCTTTATTTTCCCACACTTAGTGCCACCTAAATAAAACATTTTTTGATTTTTGCATGAATTTAGAAAAAATATTGTATGCAACTCGTGCAAAAAGTGTTTATTGCACGTCGAGTGTAATAAACACTTACTTTTTGCACTTGCTGCATAAATAACTATTAGTGATATTCCTCCAATGGAATAATCGAAATGGTTTACAGTGAGGAAGAAAACGTTCACATATATTCTTGTTATATACAAAACAACAAAAATAAACGTGCAGCAAAATGTGCAGATAGGGTGTTTTATCCAAATCGTTCAACACCCTCAGAAAAAAAATTAAAAAATATTCATTAAAAGGTAAATCAGACCTCCAGCTTTTTTCTACTGAACTGAAGGTATTATTTAGCTTTTGGGCAATATTTTTGAATGTATTTTCTGACGGTGTTGGATGATTCGGATAAAAAACCCTATATGCATGTTTTACTGCACGTTTATTTTTGTTGTTTTGTATATAACAAGAAAACGAGAAACGAGCTAGATATATTGCTTCATTCCGAAGATAAGCCTATCCATATTAATTCGCCAATAGATTTTTTTGAAACATTGTATTTTTTGATTTGTTTGAAAATATGAACAGGATGTTCATAAAATCAGATGTGGAATCATCAGATGTAGTTCAATGTCTAGCGTGGCTTTACCCGGGAAAGTAGTTGTTTTCTGTTAGACATTCACAAAAAATTTCTTAATTTTTATCCTGGATTTTTTCAATTCACAGAAAAATATTTCTATTCAATATTCAGTTGAGAATGTTTCACTTTTCAATTGTTTGGTTTTTTGAAATGCTGATTGTAGTTTGAAAAATGTAGCCGATTAATTAGGGGAAAGTTTTTTTCAAAATCCAACGTACTTTGAAAAAGAACAACTACAAACCAAATACAATTTTACCCGTTCAAGTTTCAACAGAGGAAAAGGCTGGAATTTTGCCAACTGATGATTCAAAGTTTGAATGAAGATCCCAATTATTTAACTAAAAGATTTTACTTTCTACAGCAGGCGTTTTCAATAGGAAAATCGAAGATCGTGGGAAAAAAAGGACAACCGAAAAATATTGGTAAAACAAATAGAGAAAACAGGAAGTAAAACTGTTGGTTGCAGAATTTTTAGAGGTAAAATTGGTGGCCCTACATTCTATGATTATATAATAACAGGAGTTACATAGCAACGAATTTTTTAGGAAGCCGAGCTTACCAGTATGATTTGGATGCAAGATGGGGCAACCCCGCCTAGTGCCCTACCCGTTCAAAAACATTTGAATATCGTATTCCCAATATGGATAGGGAATAATGAAAGTATTATATGGCCACCTAATGTCCAGATTTGATCTCTATGGATTCATTTTTCTGGGGATTTCTAAAAGACATTGTTAATGATAATAATATTAATAAGATTCAACTCATTAAAGACACGATTTGACTTGAAATAGAGAATCAATAATGAAGCAATTACCAATGCACTTATAAATATAAGACGTTATCAATTATGCATTGATAATAATGGTGGACACATTGAACATATCTTATGAGTTATCATGTTATTTAAATATCCTAAATAAATCTTTGTAATCTATTTTTGTATAAATACTTGAACTTTTTCTTCCTCATTGTTAACCATTTTCATAATTACCATTAAAGAAATATCACTAAAAAAATATAATATAGTTGTCTTTTTCATAGCTTACTTTAAAAATGTTAACTTACATAGGATATATATTTACAGTAACAAATAATTTAACTAAGTTGTTGGAAGTTTAACAACTCAAAAACGGTATAAGTTATGGGTAACAATGTTATATTTTTAAAATAAAAAATTCAGTAATATACAGAGTATCCCATTTAAAATTATTTTCCCCTGAAATCTGCATGCTACTGTATTTTTGATAGCATTTTATTAAAATTAAAAAATTTTTTTTGGTGGAACTCATAATGAATAAACCGAACCTTATTCGTTATGCAAAGTCCATTATTAAAAATAAATATACTTTCCAAAGGAAGAAGACACCATGATAATGAAAATTATAAATTTATTCCGAAAATATACAGTAATAGTCAAAATGAAGTTGGCACAAGCCACTAGAGATTTCTACACATATTAAAATCTTAATGATTTCTTCTGGATTCATTAACGGGAGACGTTGAAAAATATTCCTTGTCACTCCAAGATAAAAAAATACTAAAAAAATAAATAATTAAAATAATATCCTCGTTCCATATGGAAAATTAATATCTTCCAAAACAAATATTTGGTAACATACATTAACCAAAAGAACTTAAATAATTATCTCATTAAAATCAAAAACTATTTTTACAAATACAAATCTTTGGTAAAACTAAAAAAGAAATGGTACTCAAAATGGTTTTTTCATCGGAAAAGATGTTTACTACAAGCCAGTAAATTTGACTTCGGCCAAACGTGGGTGTCAAGATACATTTTTTCTTATTGTGGATTCAACTTGATTCTTTTCAAAATATTATACAAGAAATCTTTAACATTTCTCCATTGCCGATTTATTAGGACATCACTGTTTTTGGCTAAGAATAATTCTATTTCTTTCTTTCCAGGAAGTATTTTCATGGATAAATAATCTTTGAAATATTTCTCTGTTGTGGTTTTTTCTTCAAAGGACCATGTTTTTTTATGATTCCTTGTCTCTTGGTTGGAGCACCATTAATAATTTTCTTTATTTTACGACCGTGGAAGGTTTCATATTTTGTATCGTTCGTTCATCGGGAAGTGACATAATAGACGTCTTCTCGGTTGGAGGATTCACATCAGATATGTTAGATGCAGGGTCGTTGTTTTCGGGTACTACCAAAATTTCTTGATGACCGTCTTCCTCATCGGAATCAGATTCTGATTCATCCCTATCTTGCACAAAGTCTATTTCATCGAGATTTTTTTTTTAATCTGTTGAAATCTCCCTTGTCCCTGATGAGCAGTTTACTAATTTCCGCCAACTGAGTTGTTTCATCAGAAAGCCTGTTGTACTCTCTGTGTACGCGAATATCGTGGCCCATAAACTTTGCGAGAGAATCGAGCTCATGATCTTTCAAATTTAGGAGCTGGGTCATAGTAGCTATATGTTTTCTCAATCGCGTAGATGTTATTGAGTCAACAAATTCACATCCAGCAAGATTCGCATATTTTTTTAGGAGAACATGAGCTCGAAAATGTCCGGCTGTGGTGCGTGCAAGAAATAAATATGGATTATCTGAATTTATTTCACAACTATCTCTAAGTTCTATCAGCAAATCGAGACTGGACTGTAAGTCTTCTGTTAGAAGAACTGGAACGCCCCGCCCTTTCTTACCCTTGATAACAAGTCTCTTCAACAACTTACTGAGTTCCTGTTCAGCAGAGCTTAATACTTGGAAAACATCGCTATTCGGATCAGCACTTTTTGCTTTGATGAAGTCACTGAGAAGCATATACTGAATTTCACCAACACGTCTTCTGTTCAAAATAAGAGTTCGAACCAAAGTTATCTCAGCTAGTTCTTGGAATCCATATTTATCGGCCACTGAGTTAAGTTGATTATGTAAATCATCATTTCTAGATTTGAGAAATGCATGCAGAATTTGAATGTCTTTTGCCAAAGGTAAACGTTTTGGAGCATTCCACTTTCTCCCTGTGAGAGTCCGGTGGGCATGGAAATTGAGCTCTCGTGTCCATTTAGCCTCTAAAACTCCCAAAAATGCATCAATTTGTGGAATTAGTTCATGCAGATCATCATCCTCCATATAATCTCCTCTCAATATTGATGCACATTTCTTCAAAGTGATTCCTATTTTTATCACGAGCGAGGGGGATTTGAATTTACTTGTCGTCTCATCGAAACCAGCAATCAATTTTACACTATTTTTGATGAGTTGATATTTATCGGCATTGATCAACTGTGAGAGTCTATTGACACTTGGATCAATTTTTTTCGCGGCTATTAAAAGTCTTCCCAACTCCCGAATTCGATCGCTGATATTACGATAATGTGGGCTAATCTTTGGAACTCCGATTCTCCATATGTAAGAATGAGAACATATTTTCTGATCACAGAGAAAACATCATCACCCACCATTTTTGAAAGGATTGTTTCTTTGAATTTCGAAGATCTTTCCGGTCCAACTGGCAACAATAACATTCCTTGAGCACGAACACGTGTGCCTTTACTATCTTGACTGAAGACACAGTTATTTCTGTGTGTCGATAAATAAGACTTTGTTATTAAATGAAAACAAGAAGGACACGGTATATATTTTGAAACCGATTGTTCTGAGCCAGGGTTGGGTCTCCTTTTCGGCATAATAATACCACTCCCACTCTTAATCGTGATGGTATTATAGAAAAAAATACCACGGCTTTGAATTTCTGATATCAAATCCATTCTCTCTCTACATTTTGGAGGTAAACTCAATATTTTAATAACTTCGGGTTCTTTTTCATGATTAGTATACAAACGCCGAGGTAATTTGGATATATTTTTTTACAATATATACAGAAGTATTTTTTGTCCCATTTTCTATTATTCTTTGAATCAGACACGGTTGCCAAACAAACATCATGACCTGAAGATTTGCTAGTGGATGGTAATGAAGAATCTAATTGGTCAAGCTGATTCATATTAAAAGACGCGGATTGATTGGCTGTTTGCGAAACATCTCCGTTGCAACTAATTTCTGCTTCCTTTCCTATATAATCTTCATTGGATATTTGAACTACGAAGTTACAAGACTTGAGAAATGTTGGAGGTGTTTTAAAATCGAACATCTGGGTATTCATATCAGCTGCAATTTCCTGTAGTTCACAGTTTTTTTCTTGCGCTTGAATCACATTCGTTTTTCCGAATGAATCACCATCTGTATCCTCACTGATACTAGTACTTGGCCGATACTAGGAGCCCTAATCAACAAAGGGTTCTTCCTCCGAAAAACTTTCGGTGGATTGTTTCTTTTCCTCGGAGTGTTCGATATTGTTTGTGATATCTTCTAAAGGAGATGTCCTAGCCAGTGAATAATCAACAACATCAAAAATATTCCTGGATGATCTGGAATCCCTATGATTGAAATTTTCATTCTCTTGGCCATTAGAAACTTCTTTTGGAGATAAGAAAGCGCTTGGTGAAATGTTTTCCAGTCCAACAATTGAATTATTAGTGGATAAACTACTTATATTTTCCATCCCATTTTTTCACTCAATAAAGAAATTTCTGGGGTTTCATTTCTCAGTAATTGCGATGATGTAATACTGGTAGTGAATGAACAGTGGGATCTTTTTGTAGATATGTTCCTTGAAGAATTCAACAAAGCCTTTCCAGTTAGGAAGATCAAACAAAATATGAAAAAAATTAATATAATCGATGATCCTATAGTAAAAGAGTGTAAGAATCGCCTAGATATTCTGTTCACAATGAGTACAATAGATAAACGCTATTATGAACAATATACACAAACCAAAAAGGAATATCACAAAAAATTAATCAAAAGTAGATCTAAACAATATCCGAATGAAATTGAAATTTCTGACAATAAATCGAAGACTATGTGGAATATTGTAAGGGATATTAAGGGTTCTAGTAAATCTGAAAATGGTATTGAAAAGGAAGGTAATGCAAAAGATATTGCTGAAGGGTATAGTTGCTTTCTAACGGATACAATTAAAAATCTAAAAGAAAAATTAGATGCACATTTTGTAAATAAAGTTAGATGGAACAGTAAATCTATGTTTGTAGAACCAATCATGGAACAAGAAGTAGTAGAGATTGTGAAGAATTTTAAAAATAAGATGAGTAGTGGTGAAGATCAAATTCCAACTCGAATAATAAAATTAAGTGTTACACATATATCAAAAGTTTTAACGTACATTCTGAATAATTCTTTGCAATATGGCATTTTTCCTGAAAAGCTGAAAATTGCAATAGTAAAACCTATTTACAAAAAGAAGGGTGATCCAAATGAAATATGCAATTACAGTCCAATAAGCTTGTTATCTTCCTTTTCAAAACTTTTCGGCTAATGAATTTCTTAGTTACGAACGAATTACTGAGTGATGCCCAACATGGGTATCGAAAGGGCAGATCTACAACAACGGCTGTGTTCAAGTTTGTCCAGCATATACTGAATGCCTTAGAAAATAAGAATGTAGCTCTAGGACTTTCATTAGACTTATCAAAAGCGTATGACTGCTTAGACCACAAGATATTACTGGATAAACTTGAGACTTACGGGGTTCGAGGTAAGCCTTTAGACTGGTTCAAATCATACCTTAGTAATAGAAAGCAAAAAGTAGGAGTACAGAAAGATAATATAAATGCCTTATCACAAGTAACTGACATAGGTGTGCCTCAGGGCAGCATTACTGGCCCAATACTTTTCATAGTATATCTGAATGATGTGTGCGATGTACTGACACCATACTCTGACTGTAAAATGGTAAACTATGCTGATGATACGAATATTCTGATTGAAGGATGAACGGTTGAACGTATATTAGACAACTCCAACTTGATGTTAATAAGATAAACAACTGGTTCTCCGAAAATAAACAGGTTGTAAATGAAGAAAAGACTAATGTAGTTATGTTTACAACTGGACATGCAAGCCAGGCAGTGCCTAGTAACTTTCAGTTAAACAACAAAAACTTAGAAATAGCACCTAGTACCAAATTCTTAGAAATCCATATCGACCGATATCTAAATTGGAGTGTACATATAAATGAGCTAGTCGGTAAATTATGTAAAACATGTTATGCATTAAGAATACTATCAAAGCATTTGAGTTTTAATATACTTAAAGTTGTGTATCATGCAAACTTTGAAGCTATTTTTAGGTATGGTATATTCTATGGCGGAAGTACTTCATTACATCACCTATTTATTATTCAGAAAAGGGTTGTCAGAATTATGTTTAAACTAAATTATAGAGAATCATGTAGGACTAAGTTTCGTTCAGCTAATATATTAACAATTGTTGCTGTGTATATTCAAGAGTGTCTTTTGTTTCTCACTAAGAATAGGCACCTTTTTTTTCATTATAAATCCCATATTAGCTATAAGACCAGAAATATAAATTATAATTATCCTGTACATAGGTTGACCGTAACCGAAAAAAATTCTTTGTATAATTCCATCAAATTTTTCAATAAGCTACCAGAAAGAATAAAATCACTTTCTTCTCCAAATGGTATTAAAAAAGAAATTTGGAAACTCCTAATAAACCTGGAGCCTTACTCCATAAGGGATTACTTAGAAGCACACCTAGAATAGATTTTGTAGTCTGTTTGTTTTTGTGTACCTACATACTGTTTATATATGTTTTGTGATGGTCTTAGTGACCTTCAATGTGTTTTTTGACGCCTGTTTGTTTCTACCACCTTTTACAGGTGTAACTTCTTGTACTTGGTTGTTTTTTCAAATAAAGATTATTATTATTATTATAGTGGATCTGCATTTGAACGAATTTTTCAGTACTGGAGGACACTTGGGGGATGTACAAATACTTTCACAATTGGCTGAATTTTCCGCAAGATCTTTATCGGCTGTTCTCTTACGTTTTCTAGAATGAAAAAAGCATTTCGTGTTGAGAATCACCGAAATATAAAAGTTGCTTGAATCTTATTCAATTTTCTCATTTGATGGGCCAATGAAACACTGATCCAGAATCATTATTGAAATATGTTTGAATAATTTTTCTATTCATAATATTGATTTTTAGTCTTATCAACGTGTGCCTTCTTTTCTAATTCTAGTTCGCCTTCACTGAAAATTATGATCAAGGTGTCATTCGGTTTGTAATTGCATCTAGAAACTTTTTGAAAAAATTGAAGTACCGCTTAAAATTTGCAATAATTATAAACAATTTAGTAAAAAAAAGGTGGTTTCATTTTTCGCAAATATCTCAAAAACTGTTGCAGATATCTGAAATCGTCGAAAAGATCTTTAAAGAGAAGGACATTTTCCAAAAAAACAAAAAAATCCAGCCTCCCAGAATTCTACCACCAATATTTATAATTTTAATTGAGAGGTGAAAATATGGCAAAAAACGGGTGGTTTTCCGCGTGCACCACACGATTCGTTCAGTTAAACCAAAACATATATTTTCAACCCATTGAATAGGAACAGAAAAATTGTAGGAACAGAAAAATTCAGATTTTCCACATTTTTTTCTATTGGTTCTTTTGTTAACTTAATTATTTCCACAAGTGGGAAATTAACATAAAAACCCTGATAATTTTCAAACTAAAAACCTGACATTTTTTCCATTTTTTGGCTCCGAAAAAAGATCCCTGTAAGAAAAATAAAAAAAAAAATTTTTCCCTTTTTTATTAACGATTATTTCATTTTCTTATTGCTAGAAACTACAGACATGTAAATAATTTTGTTTAATTTTTTACTCCCATTGTTTGAATAATTGTTATACCTACACAAATGCATTCATTAAGAGATATTTTTTTCCTAGGGATCTAATAATTGATGAACATAATTTTTTAATTTTTTTTTTTAAAAATTAACCTTCTTTTTAGGAAAATCATTATTTCTATTGCTTATTTCTAAGCTTATGAACACGAAAATATTTAAAATTATATAAAAGAGAGAAAAACAAGTTTTTCATCACAAAAGCATACAAAGTTGTTTTTATTTTTTTATGTGAAAAAAATATTGCACGGAAATCCATTTGTTTATAACAAATTTTTTATTGAATAAACAAAAAAAATTAATTTTCTTTCCTGAATATGAAAGAGAATATAAATTATGGTTTTTAAAGAAATATCGGTTTCTCAATATTATTATTTGGCAGCAAAAAAAATGTGTTCAATTACTACAATTTTTTTTTGAGAAACTTTTTTTTTTTTTAATCTGATTTTGATCAATGACTAGATTCCCAAAAATACAATTTGAAGTTTCTCATAAGCAATGCATTTGTTTATAACAATTATTCAAACAATGGTATTAAAAAAAATAATTTTATGTAGTTTTTTATAATAAGAAAATGAAATAAACGGAATATTTCAAGAAAATTATAACTTTGTTTGAACTTTCCATTTTTTTATGCCTCCAAAAAAGTGAAAAATCATTTTTGTTTTTTGAATTTTCCAAAGGGGATCCTTTTTAAAGCCTTCAGGGAATAGATCCAAGAAGTGGTTTGGTGGTTTTTATTGTTCCTTAATATTCATATTTAATGGGTTAAATTTTTTTGTTTAAGTGATCGAATTGAGCGGTGCGTGCGGAAGCCACATCACCCGTTTGTAGCCCAATTTCCACCTCTCAATTAAAATTATAAATATTGTTGGTACAATTTCGGGAAGCAGGACTTTTTTGTAGGAAAGTTCTTGTTCTTTAAGGAACTCATACATTTTGCAATTTTTTCGAGCGCGACTTCAATTTTTTCAAAAAGTTTCTAGATGCATTCACCAATCGAATGACACTTGAATTCGAATTCGAAAAAAAGGCATAAGTTGATCAGACTATTTTGATAATATGGAATATTTCATAATATTTAAAAAAATTACAATCAAATACGGCACCAAAACGATTATCCAATCGAATCTGAACATGAATGAGAAAATTTCTTCTCGATATTGATAAAGGGTAAATATAGAGTACCAAAATTTTCTTATGTGAAATTTTTTTTTCTACAAATGAAAGGTTAATGATATCCATCAATGAACCAACATTTTTTTAAAGGAATCTGACAGAAAACAATTGTAGAAAATACATAGCTTTTCCGAGAAATGAACAATATAAAAATATTTTGAATGTTTCCATCAATTCGAAAAGCAACTGAGAAAAGCAACTTTTTTTACTTATTTAACCGAATCTATTTTTTACCTCCGAGAAGAATTTTTTTGGGGTGAATTATAATTGTGGTCATAGAAAAAGACATACATGGATTTTTTTTTACTCGCCTAACGATAACATATGTTCAGTGCAATTTCCTGTACATGAATTCTCAAAAGATAAAGTGAAAATGAGCCTTCCACACATTGATTATTCTCCTTTCTCATGGAAATTTTCACGCATGGGTCAAGGATAGCATGACCAGTTACAGAACTTCATAAATACCTCAAATTTATCAAACATCTTCATCAGATATAGTGTCCTCTCAACGCTATCGGCAGGCATTGCGAGTGTTCGTTTTTGAATTCTTGAATTTGATTGGCTACAACAAACACACACTTTGTGTGTCAGACATGAAATGACAGAATTGGGTGCGAGTGTGTCCTCGAATCGATTGATGCGACCCTAGCGGAGTGTCTAGTGAACTGAGCTCCCGTAGTAGTATATTCATGGGAAGACATGGTCGATTTTTGATGCAAAGGTACGTTCGGAGAGGAAATTACCCGTAGAATACGAAAATGAAGTCAGAATTATGCGAGGACTTGGTGTGGGTCCTCGTATGCAAAAATGTCCTCGCTACCTTATTGCTGCTACAGACGAATGTCCTCGCATGCCTACAAAAACCAACTCACACAGGCACACACATACACACACACAAATATATATGTATATATATATATATACAGTGTGTCTCACTTCTCATGGAAACACCCCCGTATCTTCCGTAATTATTGGAGTAGAATTCTGAAATTTTCACGGTTGTTAGATATACCGAGGATGAGTCTAAATCTCCTTCTGGAAGTGACACACACTGCACGCCAGTGGCGATGGATTTACCGATTTTTGCAAAAAATTATATTACAGGGCAAGGTAGGCTCAAAATTCTTACGGACACGTGATCAGGACATCAACTTTAGTAACAATCCATATTTTCGCTGAAAAATCAGAATTTGTCTCACTTCTCATGAAAACACCCCGTATCTTCCGTAATTATTGGAGTAGAATTCTGAAATTTCTACGTTCGTTAGATAAACCGAAATTGAGTGTAAATCTCTTCTGGGGTTAACCTGAGTGACATACACTGCGCGCCAGGGGCGATGGATATACCGATTTTTGCGAAAAATAATATATGGGGGCAAGATAGGCTCGAAATTCTTACGGATTCGTGATCAGGACATCAGCTTTAGTAACAATCCATGTTTTGGCTGTAAAATTTTCAGTTCTGAAAAATCCGAATTTGTCTCACTTCTCATTCCGTAATTAGTAGAGTAGAATTCTGAAATTTTTAAGATCGTTAGATATACCAAAATTGAGCCTCAACCATTTCTGGGGTTAATCTGAGTGACATACAGTGTGTGCCAGGGGCGATGGATATTTAGACTCATCCTCGATATATCTACCGATCGAGAACACTTCAGAATTCTACTCCAATAATTACGGAAGATATGGGGGTGTTTCCATGAGAAGTGAAACAAATTCGGATTTTTCAGAACTGAAAATTTTTCAGCGAAAATATGGATTGTTACTAGAGTTGATGTCCTGATCACGAATCCGTAAGAATTTTTAGCCTATCTTGCCAACTAATATCATTTTTCGCAAAAATCGGTATATCCATCTCCCCTGGCGCGCAGTGTATGTCACTCAGGTTAACCCCAGAAGAGAATTAGACTCATCCTCGATATATCTAACGATCGTGAAAATTTCCGAATTCTACACCAATAATTACGGAAGATACGGGGGTGTTTCCATGAGAAGTGAGACAAACTCGGATTTTCAGAACTGTACATTTTTAAGCGAAAATATGGATTGTTACTAAAGTTGATGTCCTGATCACGAATCCGTAAGAATTTCGAGCCTATCTTGCCCCCTAATATTATTTTTGGCAAAAGTCGGTATATCCATCGCCCGTCGCGCGTAGAGTATGTCACTCAGATTAACCCCAGAAGTAAGATGCCTAGAAACCCTGGTGTATGCACTGATTCGATTTTGTTTCGACTTTTTAGTAGAGATTTTCGCGTTCTACTTCAAATTTTTCACAATAGATGGGGACAAATTGACATAGTTTAACGCATCAGATCTGTTCCAAAGATTATTGTTCTACGAACAAGATCCCTCACAGAACAGTTAGCGCGAAAATGAGATGAAATCCTTGAAATTTACTACAATGTTTACATGTTTGTCAAAAATCAGATGACTGCCCGATTTTTCTTGAAGATCTGGTGATTTTTCCAAACTTCGTAAACGGCCTTTTTGGGACCTTGGAAACTTCCACGAAGGAAGAAGAAAAGGTAGGAAAGTGGACTGATGTCTCTAGTCGATGAATTGACTTGAAAATTGAGGGCTTTGGAAAATTTCCCCGATGACATTGTTTCATTAAACTTTCCAATACAAACTATTACCAAGCCATTCACTGCCCATCTCTGCCGGACTATTACCTCTCTAACAACTAACAACCTAAACAAAATCAGAGAGTTTATTGTAGATATCATAAAATATTGTAACGAACCTAGGCCGGACCTGTCGCCTTATTCGTTGCCATCGACAACGATGATGTCATCCCCGGAGATATTCGAGAACAATCCAAGCACGGCGCCGCGGATAACAACGGTCGATATTGGAAATAACTGGAACATGCTGGTTGCCAACCGCCAGAATTGGAAACATCGAGAATTCTGTAACGGAGATAAATAGGCAGCCCTCAAGAGGGAGTAGTCAGGCTCAGCAGCCGATAACGTCGAGCGATACAGTGGCGTAGTTAGTAATATGAATTAGTTGTAAATTTAAGTGTGAAATAAATTAGTAAAACCAAGTTAAGTTTATTTACGTTACAATTGGTGTCAGAAGTGGGATTTTGAAAATAAACAAGTGATCGTGGAGTGGATTGTCAGAAAAATAAATTGATAGACCTTTTTGTACGCCCAAAATAGACAGTGGCCCGGTTTTCGCGAAGTGGACAATTGTGCGTGGGAATATAAACTGATACACTGTTCGCGTGAAACAGACAATAGACTGGTGGCCCGTGGAAAATAATTTGCGAAGTGAATTTTTAACAAACTGATAAACTTTTCGTGTAAAACAGACTGATACCTCGTCAAAGACAAAATGTGTTCAAGAAAAGTGCGCCTTGCGGATTTGAAGGTAGCGGAATTGAAACAGGAATTGGAGGAAAGGGAACTGGAAACAACGGGTAAAAAGCAAGTACTCCAGGAAAGACTTGCAGAAGGACTTATACAAGAAGGTGAGGACCCCGAAACATTTTTATTCGAAGTTCCCGGAGGTGATTTAAGTTTGGTAATGAATAAACTCAAGAAACTACTAAATCCGTGAAAGAAGAACTGCAACAAAATTCGAGGACTTTGGAAGAAAATGCTATAAATCTGGAAGAGAAGCTTCAAGAAAATTCAAGAAGCCTGGAAGAGAAGCTTCAAGAAAATTCTATAAATCTGGAAGAGAAGCTTCAAGAAAATTCAAGAAGCCTGGAAGATAAGCTCCTAGAAAACACAGAAGGCCTAAAAAAAGAACTCTGTGGTGTGGCGAATCGTCTAGAAAAAAGAATAGGAACCGTCGAGGCAGAGATGGACAAGATGAAGGAAACGATCAGTAAGCTGGAAAAACGAATTGATAGTGCGCCCTCCACAGAGATGTTTAACAAAAATGCAATGCTGGACTTGAGTTTGAACTTGGATAAAGTTCAAGAGGGTATACAAGATGTCAAGGTCATTTCTGAAATAGGGAAGCTTTCCATGAAGCCGCCTCAGTTCGACGGAAAAACTCCATGGGCAAATTACCGCCGGCAGTTTGAAGCAGCGGCCAAAGCAAACGGATGGAATGCAGGGGAAAGAGCTGTAGCACTAACACTTGCATTACGTGGAGAAGCGACAAATATTCTACAAACTCTCACCGCCCAAGAACAGGAGGACTATGATCAGCTGATTAAACATCTAGAATTACGATATGGCCACGCCCATTTGGAACACGTATACCACTCCCAGCTGAAAAATCGCTGTCAGAAATCGGGCGAATCCTTACAAGAATTTGAAACTGACATTGCACGCTTGGTTCGTCTCGCATATCCAGCCATACCGGAAAATGTAATGGAGCGATTAGCGGTTCAAGCATTCTTGGATGGACTCCGTGACCAAGAAACCAGACAAGCGTTGATATTAGCTCGTCCAACACATCTCGTAGACGCACTGGCACGCGCTTTGGAATTCGAAGCAGCAAAACAATGCTGCAAAAGCCAAAATAAAGTTCAAACGATTGAGAAAGACTCACAGGAGCCTGCTTACTTGGAAGCTGCCATAAGAAAAGTGATGAAGGAAGTGTTGCCTGAGAAAAGACAAATAAGATGCTGGAATTGTGGCAAAATTGGACATGTGCGTAGCAAATGTCCAACATTCATCGACTCCGATGCAGGAAAACTAAAGAAGGTCGACGAGAAGGAACAATCGTCGGCATGTGTCCGGCAAGCCCCGGTTAACAACGCATATGTCGCTATCCTTCAACGACAGAACAAAGGTGTCTTCGTCGACGGTCTCATCCATAACGAGCCTTGCACCATGCTGCTAGATACAGGTGCGACTAGGACAATTCTCGGGCCTTCCTTTGCCAGAACACCGGAACGGATTGAACCGACAACTTGGAAGCTACGCACAGCAACAGGGGAGCCAGCTACTGTATATGGCGAGCTACCGATTGAAATAATTTTGGGCAGCACTAAAGTGAAACATCAGGCACTTGTAGCGGACATCGAAGACGATGCAATCATCGGAATGGACATCATGAATTCCAGAGGGTTTGAATTGGATTTCAAAGACGGCGTCCTACGTGTCAACGGAGAAGAGCTGGTGCTTCATGGGAGAAGTGAGGAGTTGATCCGTGTGCTGTTGGCTGAAGATGTAAGCGTACCTGAGAGGGCTGAAACCATTCTGGAGGCTCGCCTGGACGGGAGTGCGAGCAGTGGTGACGTGGTGATGTTCAAGCCCAAACTTCATGATGAGAAAATTGGACGAGGGATTGCACTAGGGAAGACCTTGTTGCGTGCTGACAAATTTGTGCCGGTAAGGGTCATGAATGTCAATTATTTTCCAGTGACCTTGAAGAAAGGAACAATATTGGGGCACTGCTCGTCAGTTTCCTCAGTGATCCGGAGTGTACGAGGTACGATTAGCCAACCCAACAACTTGCCCACAGAACTAGAAAAATTTGTTGCCATCTCTTCCAAAGTAAAACCAGCTCAACAGCCCAAACTAAGAGATTTAGTCAAAAAGTACCAAGACATCTTCGATACCGGACAAGGAAAAGGGGGTCGAACTAATGTGGTCCAGCACAAGATTGATACTGGGGGTGCCCGACCGATCCGGCAATCAGCAAGAAGACTTCCTCTTGCCAAGAAGGAAGAGGCTGACAAAATAGTCAGCGATATGGGAAAAGAAGGAGTTATCGAACCATCTGACAGTCCCTGGTCCTCTCCAGTCGTACTGGTGAAGAAAAAGGATGGATCGACACGCTTTTGTGTAGACTATCGCCAACTTAATAATGTCACGAAGAAGGACAGTTACCCTCTCCCGAGAATAGATGACACCCTAGACACGTTGGCTGGTTCCACGATTTTCTCGACCATTGATCTGAAGAGTGGATACTGGCAAGTAGAATTGGCCCAGGAAGATCGAGAAAAGACTGCTTTTACCATCGGCTCAGGATTGTGGCAGTTCACCGTTATGCCATTCGGGCTCTGTAATGCTCCCGCCACATTCGAAAGATTGATGGAGACAGTGCTGAAAGGACTCTCATGGAACACGTGTCTAGTGTATCTCGACGACATAATTGTGGTCGGCAGATCGTTCGAGGACCACGTGAAAAACTTGGAGGAAGTATTCCTGCGACTGAGGAACTCCGGATTGAAGCTGAGCCTTAAGAAATGCCATCTGTTCCAAAAAGAAGTAAGATACCTCGGCCACGTTGTCTCTGAGGAAGGAGTAGCAGTGGATGACCAGAAGATCAAAGCTGTTAAGGATTGGCCCATCCCAAAAGACATTCACCAACTTCGAAGTTTCCTTGGTTTGTGCACATACTATCGCCGATATGTGCTGGGGTTCGCAAACATCGCTAAACCACTGACCAGGCTCACGGAAGGCCAAACAAAGTTCCAGTGGTCCGAAGAATGTCAAGACTCATTCAGGAAGCTGAAAGGAGCTTTGATCAACGCACCTATACTGAGCTATCCCCTACCCAAAGGGAAATTCATTTTGGATACAGACGCCAGCAACGTGGGACTTGGAGCTGTCCTATCTCAGATCCAGGAGGGACAGGAGAAGGTCATTGGTTATTTCAGCAAGACGCTTAGCAAACCAGAGCGCAATTACTGTGTCACCAGGCGAGAGCTGTTAGCTGTTGTAAAGGGAGTGGAGCACTTCTACAAGTACGTGTATGGAAGAAGATTCCTGTTGAGAACTGACCATGCAGCTCTCAAATGGCTCTTACAGTTCAAAAATCCTGAGGGTCAAGTAGCACGTTGGATCGAGAGACTCCAAGAATTCGATTTCGAGATCGAACATCGAGCCGGAACTAGCCATAAGAATGCAGATGCCTTGTCGCGAAGACCATGTCCAGATGATTGCTCACATTGCCGACGAGAACTAGCCATATCCAGAAAGACCAAGAGAAAGACCCGACCTTGGCTTAGTCGTCAGCTGGAAGAAGGGCAATCGAAGACCATCATGGCAGGAAGTCGCAGGTTACTCGCCGGCTGTTAAGTCCATTGGGCACAATGGAACTCTCTTATTCTGGACAATGGGATCCTGAAACGTGTTGGAGGCCGAGATTGGTGGGGAAGACAGACGCCAAATAATTGTTCCCAGGAACAGAAGAGAGGAAGTGCTGCGGGAAATCCATGATGGAGTCGCTGGAGGACATCTGGGAGTGACGAAGACCCTGCACAAAGTGAGGCAACGGTTTTACTGGGCCAATTGTCAAGCTGACGTCCAGGACTGGTGCAGAAAGTGCGCTGTATGCGCTGCTAGCAATGGACCTCGAATACGACCCAAGGCCCCGATGCGTCAGTACAACGTAGGCAGCCCGTTCGAGAGAATCGCCATTGACATCGCCGGTCCGTTTCCCGTATCCGACCACGGGAATAAATACATCCTTGTGGCAATGGACTACTTCAGTAAGTGGGCAGAAGCCTATGCCCCGCCCAACCAGGAAGCCATCACCGTCGCCGACGTCTTGGTGAAAGAGTGGATATGTCGATTCGGTATTCCAATGGAGCTGCACTCGGATCAAGGCAGAAATTTCGAATCCAACCTGTTCCAAGAAATATGTCTACTGCTGAACATCCGCAAGACAAGAACCACGGCCCTACATCCGCAGTCCGATGGAATGGTGGAACGGATGAACAGGACGATCAACCGCCACTTGTCCAAGGTTGTATCTGACCATCAAAGAGACTGGGACCAGTATCTTCATTTGTTCCTGATGGCCTATCGATCCGCAGTACACGAGTCAACCGGTCAAACTCCTGCTAGTATTATAATGGGCCGAGAACTGCGACTGCCTTGTGACCTGAAGTTTGGGATACCGCCAGGACAAGACACTGCGGGAGAGGACTACGTCAGCAAACTTCGGCAGAGAATGGACGACATCCACGAACGAGTCCGGTTGAACATCCAGAGTGCCAGCGATAAAATGAAGAAGACCTATGACATCAAGGCCGACGCTGGAGGATTTAAGGTTGATGACCTGGTTTGGCTGTACAACCCCAAACGTCGTCGTGGACTATCACCAAAGTTGCGGAACTCGTGGGAAGGCCCGTATAAGATCGTGAAAAGGATAAACGACCTTGTGTACCGAATCCATAAGCCACCCCGAGGGAAACCAAGGGTCGTCCATTTCAACAGGTTGGCCCTTACGCTGGAAACCATGACCAAGTTCGCACCCTCAAGCCACCGGAGGATGATATGACGTTCGAGAAGTTCATGTCCTTGTATTCAAACGGGCAGAAAGTTCTACATGGGGTTACTAGAGATGAGTCACGAGACCTTTCGAGGTGCCTGCTGACTACGCACTAGCGCACTGTGTGGCAGAAGATCTTCGAATGTCCAGGGCATCGCCGTAGTGTTTTCAAGAAATTTGGTCAACTCCAAACACTGCGGGAGCAGAATCCAGAAGTTGGTGGGGTGCTACAGTTGAAGAAAGGCCAGAGAAACATCTACTACCTAGTTACCAAGAGGCATTCCCAAGATAAACCGTCCTATGAAGATGTCTGGAAGAGTCTCACCAAACTAAGAGACACTATGGTGGACCAGAATCTGGTGGATCTAGCAATTCCAAAATTGTCCTGTGGTATTGATGGGTTGGACTGGAGAGTCATAAGAAGTATGCTGGAGGCGATATTCAGATCCAGCGGTGTCAAGATTTTGGTTTGCTGTAACCCTCTTCCACGACCGGTCATGAAGACCGTGCAGTGTTACTTCCATCGAACTTCACGGTGCAAATATGGGGAGTCATGCAGATATCGTCACACTCCAAGGATGACATTTCGGGACGAAATGTCTTTAAGAAGGGGGCAATGTAACGAACCTAGGCCGGACCTGTCGCCTTATTCGTTGCCATCGACAACGATGATGTCATCTCCGGAGATATTCGAGAGCAATCCAAGCACGCCGCCGCGGATAACAACGGTCGATATTGGAAATAACTGGAACATGCTGGTTGCCAACCGCCAGAATTGGAAACATCGAGAATTCTGTAACGGAGATAAATAGGCAGCCCTCAAGAGGGAGTAGTCAGGCTCAGCAGCCGATAACGTCGAGCGATACAGTGGCGTAGTTAGTAATATGAATTAGTTGTGAAATAAATTAGTAAAACCAAGTTAAGTTTATTTACGTTACAATATGTTGATGAAGTTGAGAAATCGATGAATCATGGTCTGCGACAGTCTAGGCTGCTTCCATCTATCTTAGAATGACTTATCCGGAAAAGGTGAGCCCTACTAACAAAGGCGAGTAGAGAAAACAATCTAAATCAGTTCTTCTTTTATTTTTCAGTAATACCCGCATGAGATAATCGGAAGAGGGGGATCTAAACCAAGAAGTTGGTCGGAAGAACAAGGCTCACTGTCAAGATCGATAAGGCTAATGACTAATATTAGTATAGAAAAATCGAATTAAACGGTTTTCTTCACATAAAGGGTTCAATATAAAATTGAACCAGAAAATGGTAGATCTCAGGTGAAAAACAACTACTTTCCTGGCAAATACCACGCAGAATGTTGAATGATATTCACCTGAAAATCCATGCATACTTCCATATAATATCAATGGACATTGAATGCAAATGTTTCTTTCTGATAAGCTCGATTATGATTAATTTATGTCGTGTTCACCTAACAATCCGTATACCGGTTTCAGGCTTCTTGGCCCTCATCAGTACGGAGTAATCAACCAGCCAAAGGTCCAAAGAACTCTGGCTGAAGTGAGACACAACGTAAACAAACCATCATCGAGCTTGTAAACCTATAGGACGCGAAAAGATAAACTTTAACTGGCGTACCTAGTGACAGAAAGAAACACTCCGAAAATCTCCCACCTCGATAGGTTTCTAAATAAAAGATTCCTTCTCAGTAGGAGTGGCAAGCCCGTCTAGCATATAGTGAAAGATAAGTGCCATGTGAAGTGGAATGAATAGAAAAATCGAATTAAACGGTTTTCTTCACATAAAGGATTCAATATAAAATTGAACCAGAAAATGGTAGATCTCAGGTGAAAAACAACTACTTTCCTGGCAAATACCACGCAGAACGTTGAATGATATTCACCTTGAAAATCCATGCATACTTCCATATAATATCAATGGACATTGAATGAAATGTTTCTTTCTGATAAGCTCGATTATGATTAATTTATGTCGTGTTCACCTAACAATCCGCATACCGGTTTCAGGCTTCTTGGCCTTTTTTCACCTGAGATCTACCATTTTCTGGTTCAATTTTATATTGAATCCTTTATGTGAAGAAAACCGTTAAATTCGATTTTTCTATTCATTCCACTTCACATGGCACTTATCTTTCAATATTAGTATACTTATCACTTTTTAATAAACACATGAATTTGACAAGTAAGCGTGGACTTTTCATTCTATGAAGATATCTTGACTTTGGCTAGTGAATTCCGAACCATCACAGAGGATTCCATGGCTCGTTGGAAAAAAATATCCACTATATTTAGAATTTTCTATCTCCAAATAAAATATACTTATAGTCAGAAGATTGTCATCTCATGGGCAAATGGAAGGTAGTTCAGAGAAGATACAAATTAATTCATACATAATCAGTCATTTTACTACTAAGATAATTGAGTTCTCGCAAGAAGATGCCCAAAAGCTGAGACACTATCAGTTTTCACAATTTGGTTTCTTTCACTCAGATAGGACTCTAACCAATTGAAGCTTCGTCCTCTGAAGCTGTAGAGATGAAGCTTACGTAACAGTCAAAAGCTTTAGATATATCACACAACATCGCTCACTTCCTTCAGACTAAAATATAGATTTTTCAGAAAGCGAATTTATTTATTGAAATTATTCATTCGAATGGGAATATAAGTAGTAGTAATAGAAGGACCAAGAAATTGAAAAAGTTACAGATAATACTGAAGCACAAATAATTCAAATGTAAGTTTGATATATTAGAAACATATTTTTTCAATGATGTATTCCTACCAAAATGAGTCATTACATCATTCAATATTCAAAGTTTATAGCACAAATATAAATATGAAGTAAAACATGCTTCAATTTTTCAGAAACTCCAAATTTAGGATTACTGATGGTATTGTCAGGATATGTCTGGGGATATTAAATCCCATTGTGAGTACTTTTTTTTTAAATAGCATATGATTTTGTTCCACCCCATGTTTTCTGTTTCATGTATTGCTCACAAGAATGTATTCCTGCACAGTACTTACATTAAATCTCTTAAGGAAACAGAATAGTTTTGACATTGGCCCACGAGACAGAAGTATCAATGTACAAATTGATTTCCTCGATATTTCAAAGGATGCCACAGAAAAGAGGGGAAATTGAGGTATGCTGATTTTTGAAGGTAACAGATGATGTCATAAAGGCGAGGAGAGAAAACAACCTAAATCAGCTTTTCTTTTAATTTTCAGTAACACCCGCATGAGATAATCGGAGAAGGAGGGGTATCTAAACCAAGCAGTTGGTCGGAGGAACAAGGCCTACTCTCAAGATCGATAAGGCTAATGACTATTATTAGTATAATTATCACTTTTTAATAAACACATGAATTTCACAAGTAAGCGTGGACTTTTCATTCTATGAAGATATCTTGATTTTAGCTAGTAAATTCCGAACAATCACAGAGTGTTGATGGCTCTTTAGAAAAATTATCCACTATATTAAGAATTTTCCATCTCCAAATCAAATATACTTATAGTCAGAAGATTGTCATCTCATATCTCATGGGCAATTTTTTTTAACAAAATCAAATATAAAAGTAATGATAAAAATATTTGACTTGCTAGTTACAAGATAAATTACAATCACAAGTTGAAAAAAATGATTACAATGGGCAAAGGTAGTTCAGAGAAGATACAAATTAATTTATACATATACGAGTCATTTTACTACTTAAGATAATTTGAATTCTTCTATAAGATAGTTGTTGTCTGCCAAAATAGTGAACATGTCTTAATTTGCCCAAAAGCTGAGAGACTATCGGTGTCACAATTTGGGTTCTTTCACTCAGATAGGACTCGAACCAATTGAAGCTTTCCTCTTGAAGCTGTAGAGATGAAGCTACGTAACAGTCAAAAGCTTTAGATATATCACAAAACATGCACGCTCACTTCCTTCAGACTAGAATATAGATTTTTCAGAAGGAATTTATTTATGGAATTTTAGATCTTTAGCAACTCTGCTAGACATACTAGAATTATACCGTTCAAAAGTTAGGTTCCGTTTTGTCCCTGGAAAACTTAGGTCCAAAGTTTTAGGCTTTCATAGTGACAAAAACACCGTCCATTATGGGATTTTTTGTGTATGCATTACCTTGTCTAATATTTAAATCACTACACTCAACAATAACCTGTTTTCATCACATTTTCATCTTTCCTAGCGAAGTATCCAGGGAATAGATGGCTTGTCATGAAGAACTTAGCAAGAACCATAAAATGTAATAATGTATTCATCTGAAACCAAAGTTTGAATAGTTACAATCTAATGTAGACCTTTTTGGTTCGATCGTCAATTGCAGATTCAGTAATCCGGTCCTTTTTGAGAATTTCATAATTCAATATAAATAAATTGACCTAACCTAACCAACAAAAATAGAGTCCATATTATATATCCATCGTCAATAAGTGAAACTCTTCGACGCATTCTCAAGACTAAAACAATCATTTATAAATCATGAAATGTTGAAATTTCATGCCTATATATATGAGAACATATTCTCTTAATATTTCATCTCATCGAAAATCTTGATATTTCCTACATTTTTTTAATACGAAAACACCCGAAGGTCCGAAGCGTTTCCTTGTGTACGATCCCCGACACTTGATGTCACATGACAGGTTTTCCGGACTCCTAATTGGCTAAACCACATCTATACCAATCTCTGATTTTATGAATGAAATCAAAAGTGACAGCATTTGGAGGATTTTGATACAATTTTACTATTTCATTCATGAATAGGGTAAGTGATTTCTCTTGTTACTCTACTCTTTGTCTGTTCCCCCATTACAAAATGCATTCATTCGCTAACCTTAGGCAACTTGCACACTGATGCGGAATACGGACATGTCACTTATGAAACTTCCAACCAATTGGAAAATTGAAATGCTTTTCAATCCGATTGAGGTTATGACTTGTGAATGTTATTTCTGCAAAACTCAGTTATAATTACCAATGTTATGTATTCATTGAAATGAATCGTGTTTGTATGTTGTGTGGTCAGTCACAGGCTGTCGATTTTTTGCCGCACCAATGCAGGTGAGTGAAATTGCTAATATAACACATTTTAAAAGTTTATGAAACCAATAAGTGGGACTTTTTCTCCGATAATTTTCCATAACTGGATTTTGTTTGCACTTCAAATGAATTAACGACAGAGCTTATATTCCATTTTAGAAGTACTGTTCTGGAGTTCAAATCGAAGCATGGTCCTAAAAGTTTCGGTTGTGATATATATATATATATATATATATATACAGTGCCTTCATTTAAAAACTTCCCACCCCTATTACTTCTTTTAGCAGGGAGAATTTGCCTTAGGCAAAAAACACGTCAATTTAGATATCGAGGGGGAAGTTTAAAACCAGTACCCCCACTTAATAATTTTAAATGGCACCCCCTATCTTGTAACACATCATTTTAAAGATCTTAAAAATCCTCACTCAACCCCGTTTAGAAAACTGAAATTGGTTGATCCGTTCTCGTAAAATAGGGCAAAAAGAAAATAAATGATAACAAAATGCAAAATAAATTAATGAATTTATGGAACCGCTACCACTGACTCAATAACGGTATGTGTATGTTTCTTTTTTACACAGAGTTTTTTGCGTTAGCTGAAAGTGAGATAAGGGCACACAGTTTCTGCTTGGCTTCAGTTAAAATTAAATGGTGAAAACACGTATCAGACTTAGTTATTCCTGATTTTAAACTGTTTGTCAAGTGGTGTCAGTTGCACTGACAGTAATACAAATCGTAATGGTGTACACTTTACAAGAAAGAACTGAAATTATTTTTATTTATGGTGCTGAAAATAGGTGTGCCCGTATGACAGCCCCGGTTTTTAATGAAATTCATGCAGGCCAAAATGTGAGTCATCGATATGTTCTAGACCTTGTTCAAAAATTTGAAGAGACCGGTTCTGTGTTCAACAAAGCAGTAAAGCAGCCGAGAGTTCTGACTGAAGCCGCACAGATTGAGATTTTAGGCCAATTGCCATTGAGCCACTAGTCAATTTCGAAGTCGCAAGTTAGTAAATATTTCAGTTGGTTCTATACACAAAGTTTTAATACTAAACAAGTTCTTTCCTTACAAAATGAGTATTCATCAGCAACTCAGTGAGGATGACTATAATAGAAGAATTGAATTTTGTGAACTAATGACTGCGAGAATTCAAAATGACCCAAATTTAATAAAAAATATTTGCTTCCGTGATGAATCAACTTTTTTTCAATGGCTTTGTAAATAAGCATAACTGTAGATACTGGGATAATGAAAATCCACACTTGTTTCGAGAGGATCATACGCAATATCCACAAAAAATAAACGTCTGGGCTGGAATTTGAAACGAAATAATTGGCCCTATTTTTATTGAAGAAAATTTAACGGGTCAATTGTATTGAAACTTATTGGAAAATGTAATCGATCCACTCATAACACAGTCCTTGGAAAGCCAAGTTGATGAAGGAGACAACCCGCTCTTGGATGAACAAAATTTACATTTTCAACAGGATGGCGCACCGCCACACTACGCATTGCATGTCCGACAGTGGCTCGATCAACGGTATCCTGACAAATGGATTGGCAGAAGAGGCGCTCTGGAATGGCCGGCGAGATCTCCGGATTTGACGCCATTGGATTTCTTTCTCTGGGGTTATTTGAAGACAATGGTATACAAAACTCCCCCGCAGGACATTCAGGATCTAAGACACAGGATTACTGCCACATGCAGACAAATTACTAACGAAACATTTACAAACGTCCGACAGGAATTCGAGAATAGATTGTACTTTTGCTTAGCTACCAATGGTGCACATTTTGAACACCTAATAAAGTAAGGTACATTTATTTCATTGCAATAGCTATTATTTAATTTTTTATTATAATTCATTTTCTTCTTGCCCTTTTTACGAGAACGGATCAACCAATTTCAGTTTTCTGAACGGGGTTGAGTGTGGATTTTTAAGATCTTTAAAATGATGTGTTACAAGATAGGGGGTGCCATTTAAAATTATTAAGTGGGGGTAAGGGGGTTAAACCTAAAATACCACTGGCACTGGTTTTAAACTTCCCCCTCGATATCTATATATATATATATATATATAT
>JAFIRS010006988.1:0-29473 GCA_018342105.1 Gonioctena quinquepunctata | reverse complement strand
TAATTTTTAAAAGTGAACAAATTCTAAAAATTTCCCCGAAAGTTTTCTCTATAGTAGTGATTTTTTCCAATAACATTTGGGAAAGAATTCCTGAGAGGACTTTTATAAATTCAAAGTGGAGATTGAATATTGCTGACAATAGGGCGAAGAGGAATATCAGTTTCGTGTAATTTGGGCAGCCGTATTATCGTTGGCGTTGGGCGTTGTGTAAAATGAGTTTAATAATTGTTTCGATGAAACCCAATTATTTTCAAATTTTAAATTGATTTCCCGCTTGAAGTTTTCTGTGGGTTGATTCATTTTTAAATGTGGTTTTGCCTTTTAAAGAAATTTGCCAGTTTTTCCCTTGTATTCAGATATTTGCATAATTACTGTTCTGTTGGTTTTATCAGCTCGGGCAGAAATTAATTCGGAATTTTCCCCAAAATCGTTTATATCATAGATCGCTGATTTTGAAAGAACTTTTTTAGTATATAGGACTAACGTTTTGTGATAATTTATATTTTATATGTTCAATGTTTCTATTTGAATTTGAAATGTTTCTATAGTAATCATTGATGCAAATTTGGATGTTTCTTGATGTAGAAAAAAAACTCAGAATATGCTCATATTTATGTTGAAATCATCCTTGTTTAAAATTAGGTTTATTCTTTGTTTTTAAAAGATGTGGTGTTCGGTTATGATCTTTACATCTCACCTCTTACTCTTCTTTTTTCCTGCTGAAATTCATTGTTAATATTTGAGTAATCTTCCAGTGATTTTCTGTTGTTTTTTCTGATTCCATTTCCATCGTTGTAGGATCCATAAATTTTTGCGTATCAGTTCCCAGCCAATATATTTTTTTCTTTAGTTTCTTTATCACATATATATATATAAAAAATATATGGTTTTATATTATTTTATATATAAAATATATATTATATATATATATATATATATATATATATATATATATATATATATTTGTATATATATATTTGTATATATATATATATATGAAGGAGGTGGTCGATGCTTTCAATACGGTTTTTCCAATCTAACGAATAATGTCTGGTATCACAGGTGTGGTGGGGTGTCACAACACCACAAAATGGGGCAAAAAAAATGGTTTTCGGTTTGGGTGGTCAAACAGGGTAATTCATTTTTTTTGAAAAATTTTGTTCCTCCTATTTGTGCTAAAAAAACAGGTGAGTTTTGGAATAGGCCACGGGGAAATTTTGGGGGTGCTTGAACCAAACCAAAATTTTTTCGCAATGCCATTTCGCTTCCCCCGGGGGTTGCCAGCTATTTTTAGAGAAAATTTTTGGGGTTTAAAATCCCAACCAGATAAAACCCCCCGAAACCTTCCAATAGCGGGGTTGTAATTTTTCTTATTTTTACTTAGGGACTGTCAATTTTAAACGTCGCGAAGTTCTAGTGGGGAAAATTCTACAAACGTAAACACATTTTCCAAAAAACGTTTAAATTATTCATCTTTTTTGTGTAATTTGGGTACGATATTCTTAACTGTTTCTATTTCTTAATTTTCATAAATATCGGTTTTTTGGGTTTTTTAGCCGTAATCCGTACAGTGTTTTATTTCATTTTGACCATTCTTCGTTTTTTTGACCTGTAAGAACTGTATCCTCTCAAAATAGCTTTGTTAATTTTCGGGGGAAATTTTTTCTTTTTTTTCATAAAAAAAATTGATAAAATTGTTTGTTCGGTTTCACGTTTTGGGGTTGTTCCCCCTTTTATTTTTTTTCAGTTTTCCGTCATGAAAATTTAAATTTTAAATTTCCTTTTTTTTTTTTAAAGTATCGGGTTTTTTTTTTCCTTCATTCCCTTTTTTAAAAATTTTCTAGCTATAAATATGTTGGGAAAAACCTTCGGGTTTTTTTAATTTTTTTTTGCGTTTTTGCAGTCGTAAAACTATAAAATTACTACTATATTACCTTTTAAGGTGGAGGAAAAATTTTTCCTCATTTTCTTGTGTCGTTGTCGACGGCTTCCATTCAGTTTGTTGAAGATTAGCGGTATTTTTGACTTTTTTTTCCCATGGTTGGGTTAATTTAACGTGCGATGATTTTTTAAAAAGTTTTCCTTTCTGTTGGCTGCCAACTTTTATTGGGGTTTATTTTTTTTTCTTTCTTTTTTACAAAAACCTTTTTCCCATATTATTTTTCTTTAAAAAAACCCTTTCAAAAAACTCGTAATTTCGATTTGGGGGTTTAAAAACTTTTTTTGAATTTACATCATTCAAAAAACTGGGGGGTAGAAATTTGTCTTTGACAAAAATTTTCTCCTTGTGTTTTTCGACTATAGAAGAAAATTTTTTTTTTGGCGGTTTTTCCTGGGTTGAGTTCCCCAATTCCCGGTGGATGAGATCTTTTGGGGTTTTATATCTACATTTAAACTATCTTCCAATGATTTAATATTCTCCTCATCGATCATCTTCCCTCGATTTCGTGATGCATTAACGGTTGTAATTTCCGTTCCCCTGAATATGTCTTTACTCTCCGGGAATATTTTCACTTTCAAAAGCTTTTCCTACCAACTTTTTCCATTTTCTGACTATAATTTTTCTTCATCCTGGCTGTAGTGCTGTATAGGCAATGTTCCGTTACATCTCCGTTCCTTCAGGCAGGAAATGCTCGTACCTATACGTATACATTCCCACTTGTCGACTGTCACGTGTGACTATCGGTCCTAATGTACAGGGTGCGTCGGTGTTTCCATTTTCCATATGTGGCACTTTTCAAATGCATCTCTTCTCTCTTTTCCTGGAGATGAAGTCACCATTTAATCCTCATCTCGTTGTCGCTTGTTTCGTTTTTGCTTTTCCTGACGATTTTCCATATTCTTCAAAACTGTTTTCTTAAACCTGGTGCCATAATTAAATCACCGGTCCCTGATATCTCTATTTGATTCGAAGTTGCCCGTTTCGTTTCATGGCATGAAACTCTGTTAAAGAAATACTTCGCGGTTTAAATTTTTGGGCGGGCCCCCCCTCTTCAATTCTAGTTTTCTACGAATTCCGTTCCATCAAATTCCCATCATGGTAGTGACGTCTCTCAATCGTTTTTCTACCTCTTCAAATCTCTTTTGCAACTCTCTCTGTTCGTCATCCTGATTCGTTTGGCATATGTGTTGGATTTTTTTTTTTCAACTCGATACTTTCCCTAATAAATACATTTGATTTTGTCCAATCAATTTGCACGTTATATTTTCGTGAAAAATCTAATCCCAGTGTTATTTCAGTACTACAATGATCATTTTCAACTATTAAGAATTCATGTTCAATAATTTTTCCTTTTCCTTTATTTTTGATTGGCAATATAACCGAGCCAATATGATGAGTGAAATTTCCTTGTCCATTTCTGAGGTGATACGGCAAATCATAATTTAATTTCATACCTCTAACAATATTGATATGAGCCACTGATACTTGAGATCTCATATCTATGGATATATGCCTCAAAATTCCTGCTACTTCCAAACTAATTACTTTTTTCTGTTCATCGTCGATTAGTATATTTTCCTCTTGCCTCTCACTATTTAAATAGTTTTTTCTGCAGCCTTCATCTGAGGCTTGTTGAAAGCTGCCATTCCATTTAAATTCCTGTTATATTTTGACCTTTTTCCATATTTTTTCCATTTTCTGTCATTTCCATAACTATTTCCTGTTTGCTTTCTATAATTTATTCTCCTAAAATGCCCTCGTTCATTCCTGCTTCTATGAGATCGAAATCTATAAAATGCCCTCGTTCATTCCTGAATCATTCAATCTCTTATTTTGAAAACTATTTTTATTTGGACATCTATATGACATATGTCCGAATTCTTGACATGTTAGGCATACGCAATTTTCCATATAACAATCTCCTGCTGTGTGACCTTTCCTGTTACAATGTGTCCACATGATTGTATTCGCATTGAAAGTTCTAAAATTCATATTCGGTGTATTCGTAATTTGCTCCATTAATTCTTCTTTTCGTGCTCGTTTGATGGCTGCTTTTGACCTGCCAGTAGTTGCAGATTAAGCTTTTTCTCTAACAGGATTCAACAATCCCATGGCAAATTGAACCAAAATATCCTGCTCGAATTTTTGCTCTAATACATTGTCAATTCTATTATTTCCTGTGAGGTGCCTTATCTTTGATGCACATATTTTCAATCTTATGAAAAAATTTCCTAACTGATTCATTCGTTTTCTGATAACAATTCAAAAATTCTTTTTGTGCTTCTCCAGGTAATTTCAATTTGCTAAACTGCTTCAATAATTCCTTTTTAATTAATTGCCAGTTGTCGGTGTTTTGTAAGCTATATTCTGCTTCAATAAATAATCTAGCGATGCCTTTCAGTTTTAATCTAACTATAGAACTTATTTGACTGTCTGTCCATTTTGCTACAGCTGCCAAATTCTCAATTTCACGAATAAAATCTTTGATTTCTGTTGTAATATTATAAAAAGGTATATTATCCAAAGTGATAGAGATTTGCGGTTCATATCTTACCCACGGCACTGTTGTCTGAGTTTCCATGATTTAATTATTTCGAAAAAATCTCCATTGATTGCAAGAAAAAAATTCAATTGCCTTTTCGAATACTTCCTGAGTTTTTGATCGGTATAAACGCTATATATATTTATTTTCCTAATATCGTGCTTGCAAAAATAACAACGATATTATACTAAACTATTTTCACAATTTTTCTACTAGTTCACTTCTGTTCAGTTTAGTCTTTTACCCACTGACAATTATTTGTAACAATAAAAAAAAAAATATTAAAAAAAAATCAAATTCAATTTTTGTTTGACACTTTTTCTTTCTGTGGAAAATATCATATATGCGTTAATGTACTTCCTTATTATTCTCGCACCTGACATCCATTGTTTTGCCCTGACTACGGGGTGTTGTGACTTACCACACCACACCTGTGATACCAGACATTATTCGTTAGATTGGAAAAAAACAGTATTGAAAGCATCGACCACCTTCAGGTAGTCGATGCTTTCAATACTGTTTTTTTCCAATCTAACGAATAATGTCTGGTATTACAGGTGTGGTGTGGTATTCGTTAGATTGGAAAAAAAACAGTATTGAAAGCATCGACCACCTGCGACCACCTTCAGGTAGTCGATGCTTTCAATACTGTTTTTTTCCAATCTAACGAATAATGTCTGGTATTACAGGTGTGGTGTGGTAAGTCACAACACCCCGTAGTCAGGGCAAAACAATTGGTGTCAGGTGTGGGGTTGTTATTTAAACTGATTTTCTTATCTCGCTGTGAATGTACCAAGTAGCAATCAATAATCTTTGTTTACTCTCCTAGATGAATTATTTATGCATCCGGTCTACAAGGGTTAATTCTTGATAATTATTTTTAAATGCATTTTAATTGTCTTCCAATAACAACGTATGGTTTTAACGAGCGTATGCTTATCAGCTGTTTCAGTCTAGCAGGTGGTCCCTATTGACCTTTTCTGTTTATCAAGTTTTTATTTAAAACTATTACGTTGTTTTGCATCGTAGAAAGTTTCTCTATAATTACGTGGCTTAACAAATCTTATAATTATTATTAGTAGGTAAGTTAGTTATCGTGGTTATTGCTATGTTGTTTTGCAATTTTTTTTTACCTTTCACTACTCTAGAATCTTATACTATGCTCAAGCATATGTATCAAGAGGTCAACCTTATAGTAGCTCTGTTGTCAAAAGTATGTGACCAACATGAAAATTCACAATCGAATTATATGAAAATTGAAATTTATAGAAAACATCATATTTAAAGTAGAACTGATATATAAGTTTGAAACATCCTGTATGATGAATCTCATCAACAGAAAACCCACCAATGAGATATCGACAAGATTGTGTGGAAAAAAGTGATGAAATATAAAAGATATGAAAGCAGAAATCGTCAAAAATAAATTTTATACGAATTGGTGAATGGTAAATAAGATTTAGAATTAGATTTCATTAATAAAATCATGATTAGTTATTAGAATGACAAATAATTCGGTAGAAATTAAACTCTGAAAATCTGTGAAAAAAAATGTGTGTGTTGCTATGGAAGAAAATAACGAGTTTTGGAAAGAGATCGAAAAAAATTCAGGAAAGAAAGCCATGTACAAAATTTGAGAAGATAAAATAATAGTCAATTCAAGAAAAAACCTGCTTAACGATTCCCGAACGGGAGCAATTCAATACAACTGGGAGCAATAATTCATCACAAAATTCCACTTACCTGGTGACAGAAGAGGAATCCTGAACAAACATTTGTTTTGGACCCACTAAAGCTGTCATTCCACTTTCAAGAGTACTTTCACGAGGCTGGGTCACATCACAGGAAGAAGAACAATAGGTATTCAATTCACATAAACTCACTAAAGTGCATCGCTTCAGTGTCTGTTTTACTGTGGTCCTTTATGATTGAACATCCCACAACAATTTGATGGAAAAGGACTGATAATAACTTTCAGACATTCTTTCAACTAGTATAATCACTCATTAACTTGCACCATAGCACATTATTGTTTTTATTTCAGTCCATAAAGTAGTTTTCGCAGAATAGGTCAGTTTTTAAGGTTTATCCGAGTAAAAACATCTAGTTGATCATTCTCTGCAATCTGAGTGTTATCTTTGAACATCTAACCACACTTTTTCCCACTAAACAGCATTTGAAATCGAGCCGTTCGACAGGATGGCACTGCGGATCTTGCTAATCCAGAGAGAGAAGACTCATTGTTCATAGGCGTACCGACTGAGCTGGGATGAGGTAAAAAGAGGTTCAAAAAGGGAAAGATAACATAGCTAGAGTTTCCATCTTGTTATGATAGGGATTCATCAATGAAATGTTTGAAACAAATCTACAAAATATATAAACTCAAAATCCATCCCATCTTAAAAATATATATAAATATATATATTTATATATATATAATATATATATATATACATATATATATATATATATATATATATATATATATATATTTATATATATTAAATTTAAATCTCTCGGAATAAAGGTCCGATTAAGTCAATTCGTATAAATCATTTTAATGTCATCTTCAGGTTCAAAACACTAAGATTAAAAACATGGAGTTTGAGACATATCTTACTCTACACAATATTGAAATGTATGCACTGAAATGATCAAAAACATTAGGTTCGAAATATTACACGTTATTTAACACAGTAGTTGAAATATCTGTAATATATGGGTATTCACTTGGATTCACTGGATGGTTTAGATTGAGTTATAGTTTATGAGCCTGACTGTATTTCTTTGGCAGAATGTGAAGATCAGTTTTCATTATTACTACTATGAACGGAGGTAAATAAAAACAATCTAGTGTACTCAAGAAGAGGGTAAAAAAACATGGAATATGAACAAACCATTCCCGATAGCATCGAAGTCACACACCTTCAACAACGTTCGTACCCATTTATTACGGATATTTTCATATTGTGTTGAATAACGTGTTATATATCGAAATCAATGTTTCAAATTATTTAAGTGCATACATTTTAATATTGTGTGAAGTAAGATATGCCTCAAATTCTATGTTTTCAACATGAAGATGACGAATACTATGTCGAAATGTCGTCAAAAATAATTATATGAATTGACTAAATCAGACCTTCATTCCGAGAAATTGGAAATTTAAATATATACAAATATATATAAATATATATATATATATATATATATATATATATATATATATATATATATATATATATATATATATATATATATTGTCATGTGCACCATATGGAAAACTTATTTATTAAGGGTTTTTGGACAAAAAGTTATAGCTGGTAAAAGTTTGTGCATCTCCTGAAAAAAAGGAAAACCTACAAGGAGCCTTGAAAAATTTCATTTTGAGACTGGAAAAGTACCCTAATTTTGAATAATCTCGGGAAAAGTTTTTTAGAAAAGTTGTTCAGCACTAAAAAATACATCCAGATTTGGAGTCATGGCCATCAAGTGAAGTTCTATTTTTTTTTTGTCATTTTTTTAAAATGGGAACTACGAAAAAAATAAAAATTTATAAAACGATCAAAAGACATCCTCTATACGACAGTTCATTTGATGAGCCAGTTATATTACAAATTACACAACTATTGTGTTATCCACGGTCAATTGTTTTGACGAGTAAAATAATTTTCAAGTTTTTTGGTGATAAGTTATTTCTATTTTTTGTTAACACCAAAAATTGCTCGAAATTATACAGGAACTCAATATTAAATAATATCAAATCACAAAACATCAAAATAAAATACTTTTTTCGGCACAAACTCATTGATTTTCTGGAGATTTTCTTGTCCGAAATAATTCTTATATTCGCTTTGCAAACAAAAGCATATTTCCGAAAGAAGTATTTAACATCTCAGTATGATGTCCGTCCCGCAACATCCACAGTTCGGTTCTTCTTACACAATCGTTGACTGCATTCGTAATGTGCTCTGGTTGTATGGCCCTCACACAATTAGTAATCACAGTTTTCAAATGTTATTTATCCCTTGAAGGACGATGTTTGTGAAATCCATTCTTCAATGAACCCCGAAAAAAGGAATCCATTAGGGTTGAATCTGGAGAGCGCGCTGGCAGTGGATACTCTGAGTAACGTCTATCCATTTTCCATTAGATGTTTTCATACAAAATTGTCGTATTGCTACACTACAGTCAACAATAGCTTCATTCAATATCTCACAAATAATGTCTCTTTGTCTACGTGGCATTCGATTCAAAATTGGTAATAAATCTTGTTGTAAAAATTGCAAGTATCGGTTAGCATCGAGGTTTCCATCAATGAAGAAGGAACCAATCACAGTATTGTTTAACAGTCTACATAAGACATTCACCTCAAATGAGTATTGCTCCTTGCACTCTATAGTGAACTCACTGTTCCATTCGTTGTGAATGTTGCTTTATCAGTCCATGAAATATTTATTTGGAACCGTGCGTTTTCTTCGAATTCTTCCTGATACCATGCGGGAAACTCAAATATTGAAATAAAATCTCTTTCTCTTGAAGTATCAATGAATTTTGGTTTAAAAGCTTCGAATTGATTTTTTCTTAAAAATTTTTTTGAACAGTAGTAAGAGGTATATCAAGAGATATGGATATTTGTTCAATTGATGTCCTACCATTTTCGATAACTTTCATACACACTTCCTCTTCCACTTCCATAGTGTGGCTATTAAAAATGTTTGTAACTTGTCTGCTTGGAGTATTTCCCCACAACAATATAATCTCAACTTTTTTGTTGTTGTGAGCATCTTAGTATTATTAAATAGTACTTATCATAAAACGTTAACAAAATAAGCAATAACTACGTAATACATGTTCAGCAAATATGTCAAGTACTTAATGTCAAACATTCGTTCGTTCTCAAAGCCAACTTAAAACAATTATTTTGGAAAGGAAAAACTCCACAAAATAAATGAAATTAGTTTGTGCCGAGATACTGATTTTATTTTGATGTTTCGTGATTTGATATTATTGAATATTAAGTTCTTGTTACAATACTGAATAATTTTAAGCAATTTTCGGTGTTAACAAAAAATAAAAATGCCTCTGCACCAAAAACTTCGAAAATTATTTTACTCTCCAAAAATATTGGCCGTGGTTAACAGAATAGTTGTGTGATTTGTTATATAACAGGCTTTTTGAATAAACCGTCGTATACAGAATGTTGTCCATTTATCGTTTTAGCAAATATTTTTATTCGTATTACCCATTTTGAAAAAATGGGTGAAAAATTACTTCATTAAGATGGCCATGACTTCAAATCTAGATGTATTTTTCAATGCTGAACAACTTTTCCAAATAACATTTCCCGAGAGTTTTCAAAATAAGAGTACTTTACTCTAGTCTCGAAATAAAATTTTTGAATGCTCCTCGTATATTACGTGTGTTTTATCATATTTTTTTGGTGCATGTTTAGTTTTAGGGGATGCACAAACTTTTACCAGAAATAACTTTTTGTTGAAAATCCCTCAATAAATAAGTTTCCCATATGGTGCATACTTTGAGGATGACACTCTATGTATATATATGTATATATATATATATATATATATATATATATATATATATATTTATATATATTTATATATGTAGTGGTCAAGAAACAAAAAAAATTATGTATATATAAATAACTATATACCTATAATATAAACAGTGCGTTCATTAAGTGTGGAAACGCTGCATTATCTTACGAATTAATTATTTTCGGGAGTAAAGTTCGGAGAGTTATATTTTGGTTTTCAATCATAAAGAAAAAAAAATCCCCCACCACCTTACAAGATATGACATCAATATTTTTTTTAAATTGAAAGGGTATATTTTTATATCCAAATTTAAAAGCTCATGTTTTTCTGAGTTCAACCATACCATATACATCATATGTAACTGAAACCACTGTTCATATTTCTTAACATTTTTTTCATTATTTATTTTGCAATGAAAACCTGAGAATTAGTCAGTAGATAGTACGAGTATATTGCCAAACTTGGGTAGGCTATGAAAACATCTGGAAGCCCTTAGCAACCAGACAATAAGTTCTTAGTCACCATTACGTATGTCAGTATCAAATTGATTTATTGTGTAGCATATCGATTTATAAGTTTCCAATAATACCTTACCAAAAAATATTATCCTCAAAGCAATTATTTGAAATTACGATGGTGCTGTCAGAAAAACAGCGAACAGAAGTTTTGGGGATCTTAGGTTACGGCAATCGTAAAAGAAGTATGCGACACCTTCAATGAAAATCATCCTGATCGAAAATCATTAAGCAAATCGACGGAAAGCAAAATATTACATACATTCAATGAGAATTCATGGAATTCACATTATCTCAACCTGCTTGGCAAAATTGACGTAAAACGGAAAACTAGAATAGGTTGGCGCTGAATTTAGCGAAGGGAATTTCATGTCATATTTTCATCAGATTCTCCAGAAGAATCTTAGGTTATTTATAAGTCGAGATTTGGCCCTTACAATCTATTCATCACCCGAAATCGGCTATATAAAATAATAAAATCTAATTAGGGAAATATTTTTTTCAGATTCTATCCGCACTACTATGAAATATTTTCGATTGACTCACGTAAGGGAACGAAAAATGTTAGCTTATTCATCAAAACTGTATTTTGCATCGAACCAAAAAAGCCTAAAAAAATATGATTCTCCTGAAATTCACGCGGGCATGAGCTGGGAGAACCTCCTCGCGGAGAAGGCAGTAACAGTAATATTACTTGCTAAAATCACGCTCTGAAAAGTATGGAATGGAAAGTAAGTTCATAAACTAAAACACGACTAGTCAAAAATCGCGATATATGAATTATGAAACAAGAAAATATTTTCATGTGAAATTGTTAAGTACAAACTATTCAATATTCATCGTCTATTAAATGAACAACTTACTCGTAATATATTTTAATGTATTTGATACATATTCATAGGGATGTTCAGAGGATAACCGTGGTCATTTTGTCCTAAGGCCCATGATCGCTTACTACTGTTAGAATGTATTGTTTTGTTAGGGTAGGTGGCATATGACCCTGGCTATCCTCTGAACATCACTATGAATATGTATTAAATACATCAAATATATCACGTGTAAAAAAGAAAACATTATCAATTGAATATTTTCTGTGAAATGAAAAAAATCCGATAAAAATGAAGTTATTGTTTATGAATATCTAACAGAAAACAATTACTCCGCTGGCTGAAGCCGCGCCGGACATTGAACTTCATCTGATAGATATTGAAAAAGGCCCCTTACTCAAAAGAAAAAATCTGAAAGTAATTTTTTTTATTTTTATTCAGATGGTTGTTTAATTTTCTATTCCAGTCCTGATAAGGAACTCATTTATATGGATGAGGCAAGAAAGAAAGCTTTCCACGAGAAAGTATTCACCAGAAATGATTTGTAACATTGATGCAAGAGAGGAATCGCATTCACTGGGTCTTCAATACATTTTTGTCGACTTAAATCTATTTCACGCTTCCACGATCATCGGGAAGACTGGGAGAAATGGAAAAAACATTTTCTAGATGCAATCTCACTTTTCAAAGATGGAAAAATGTTATAAACTTTTTTCTTGTAGTGACACTCGGAAATTACTGTTTTTTTGACATTCAAACTTATTACAAATGCTTTCTGGTGAATACTCTCTCTTGGAAAAAAATTTTCTTTGCCTCATTCATCTATATGAGTTCCTAATTAAGACTGGAATAGAAAATCAATAAACTATCAGAATAAAAACTGAAACTTTCTCAATTTTTCCTTTTGAGTTAGGGTCCATTTTCAATAAACAGATGTAGTTTAATGTCCAGCATGGTTAGGCAAGGAAATTAGTGTTTTCTGTTAGATATTCAGAAAAATAACTTTATTTTTATCGTGGATTTTTTCAATTCACAGAAAAATATTTCAATATTCAATTCATAATGTTTATCTTCCAGTCGCAGATGATTCTATCTTATGAACATCCTGTTCATGTTTTCAAACAAATCAATTACGTGTAAGTTGTAAATTCAATAACGATAAATTTGAACAGTTCGTACATAACAATTTTAGATGAGAATAGTTTTTTGGTTCAAAATTTTTACAGCGTGATTTTTCAGTAGTCGGATTTTAGTTTTTGAACTTACTCTTTTGAATTTACAAAAAAAAAATTATTCAATATTCAACTGAGAATATTTTCCTTTTAAACGTGAATCTTCTTTCTATATCGGTACCAGAATATGCTCTTATACACTCAATACGAAAATGTCCGGAAAAACAAAAGATATCTCATGCAAATTGTGCAGGTTATCAGAACTGGGAATATATCTGAGTGAAATAGAATAAACGGAATTTCCAGTATTCGGTCCCTTGAGTCTGAAGGGGAGTGTTAATATCATAATCAATAATTTTCCCTAGATGGCGGATTGTCATGTTCTCCGATATAATCGAATTTAATCGCATTGCAATCACTGATCTATTATGTTATGTCAGCCAACATCCAGCGAGTTGGGCCATTCCACAAGAACCAGCATGGAGTATCGACAATCATTCGTAGTATTTTATTTTGTTGTTTTCCTTATGTTTTGATAAGTGGAGGTGCTGTTCATTCCCATACAGCTGATATACTGGATGTTTTTTAGCAAAAAAAAATAAATATAATCCATTTTGAATTTGTGAGAGGATTTGGTCAGGCATTGCTGTTACATGCCATAATTCATGTCGGCGGATGAATTTACAAAAAAAGAGTTTTTATTGAATCATAATAATTGAACAGTCTCATTAAAGAACGTGTCTGTGAAAAACTATTGTGGAAAAAATAATTTAAGGTGTATGTGACATATGCAATTGAAACAAGATAATTTTTCATCGTACGTCAATGATTTATTTTTTCAAAAAGAACTTGTACTCTTATTTGGTTTCAATTCCAAAGGAAATCTCCCTTCAATATTTGTAGAGGAATCGACTAATTTATGTCAACGCTCGGAAGGGATCGAGTGTTTTCACTTCTGTGTGCGATAAGAAGTAGAAGTGGAAGTGAAAGGGAAATATATATATTTCATGTCTCACAAAATGTTTTCCATCTACTGAGGTCGATGGAAATGTCAGTTGAAAATTGGCCTCCAATAAAAAATACCAACTAGGTTGTGATCGGCTGTCTCGCATTGTCTTCAAATATCATCGATAGGTTTTATCTCAAAGATAGATAGTAGATTCATATGCAATGCATTCCGAAGACTAGGTGATTTGAAAAATGTCAATATTGACTACAAAGGTGATATACAGCAAAAAATATATATCTATAACTATACATATATACTTAAATATTTTTCATATTCTTTTAGGTCCAATTCTGATTATATTATCCTTAAAGGGATATTATCCCTAAAGAAATTATGAAAAATATTATCCTTAAAGAAATTATTTGAAATTACGATGGTGCTGTCAGAAGAACAGCGAATAGAAGTTCTGGTGATCTTAGGTTACGGCAATCGTAAAATGAGTATGCGACACCTTCAATGAAAAATATCCTGATCGAAAATCATTAAGCAAATCGACGGAAAGCAAAGTATTACATACATTCAATGAGAATTCATGAAGTTCGCATTATCTCAACCTGAATTATGCTTGGCAAAATTGACGTGAAACGAAAAACTTGAATAGGTTGGTGCTGAATTTAGCGAAGGGAATTTCATGTCATATTTTCATCAGATTCTCCAGAAGGAACGAAGGTTATTCGTAAGTCGAGATTTGGCCCTTTCAATCTATTCATCACCTGGAATCGGCTATATAAAATATTAGAATCAATTTAAGGAAATATTTTTTTGAGATTCTATCCGCACTACTATGGAATATTTCCAATTGACTCACGTAAGAAAACGAGAAATGTTAGCTCATTCATCAAAACTATATTTTGCATCGAACCAAAAAAGCCTATAAAAATATGATCTTCCTGAAATTCACGCGGGCATAAGCTGGGAAAACCTCCTCGCGGAGAAGGCGGTAACAGTATTATTACTTGCTAAAATCACGCTCTCAAAAGTATGAAATAAAAAGTTAGTTCATAAACTAAAACACGACTAGTCAAAAATCGCGTTCTATGAATTATGAAACAAGAAAATATTTTCATATGAAATGGTTGAGTACAAACTATTCAATATTCATCGTCTATCGAATAAACAACTTACTCGTAATATATTTTAATGTATTTGGTACATATTCATAGTGATGTTCAGAGGATAACCGTGGTCATATGCCAGTAGATATGCTAGGCGGGTTCTGGCGCAACCCCTATTTTGGGGTGGGTTTTGGCGAGCGGTTGAGGGGGTGGTTTTCGGGTGGGGGTAGGGATGATGGTGGTGGTCATGGGCGGTTCGTTGTGGGAGGGTTTGTGAAAAGATGGCGGTGAGAGGGTGGGGATGGTTGTATGTGGGGTAGGGTGGGGGGATGAGTGGCCTGTGATTGGTCGGAATGGTGGCAGCCATGTTGTGTATGGGAGTGTGTGATTGAGAGTGGGAGGTGTGGAGAGCTGTGATAGGTCGTGGGCGTGGTGATAGCCGCCGGCCGTTATCCAATAGCCGAGCAGCATATTGAAATGGGGGTGTCAACCAATATCCGTCAACGGCATTGGTCGGACGGAAGTGTCACGTGATCAGTGAATGGCGGCGGCCATTTTGGAAAGTGGGAGGAGTCAGCGATGATGCGGCTATGACTCAACCGACAAGTCTTTGCAGGAATATTATCTACGTCAGCACTTCTTATCAGTTGTTTATTTAAGCGACCGGATATCGGCGGCATCCTTTGTTTACATTGAGATAAGATATCGGCGGCGGCATCCTTTGTGAAAGAGTTTGTTTACATTAACAAGATAAGAGAGTATGCAGCTGCACGCTCGAACCGTGGGATAACTTCATTCAAAGTCATATGATTACTATTCGTATTTGTATCTAAGCGGACTAAGGCACTGTCGGCGACATGGAAGCAGGACGGATAACTTTTAAAACGTCACCAAATATACAGGGTGGATCGAAAGAGTGTTTAGAGGAGGAGAAGAACGAAACAAGTATATATTGGAGTTTTTGTTGAAATGACGTCAGTTGAGGTTATGTTGTCGATGACAGAGGAGTATACACGGAAATTGGAACAGTTTCATCGAAAAGTCAGAGCTCTGAACGAAGAGTTACAGTTTTATGAAGAGAAACGAAACGTCACAAGAAAATTGAAAAAGTTGAATCTCTACACGACACAACCATCAACATCGAAATATGATTCAAATGGTACTAGTGACTTTGATTCTGAACACCATCTTATACGTAGACATACCGTATGATGATGATGTACGTGGAGTAGCGGTTTCTTTCAAAGATGGCAATCAGTCTTGGATTCCAATGAATCGAACAGCGGACTTCGAAGGTTATTCTTCACCACAGACCTGCCACCCCACCTCGAGGATGATAACAACAACACCATAATCGAGAAATATCAGCTCAAGTTTGAAATGAATGATTCTACAAGTACAGTGATGCCATGGAGAAGGCTTCCAACGGTAGCAGTAGCGATGACGTCACCAACACCGCCACCACCACCAATACTACCACCCTTGGAACATGAAATATATAAGATTTTGTACTTCATGTGTTGTTATAACCATAATGTTTTTGCTTTGGAAATTCTATTCAAAACTGTAAAAGAAGCTTGGAATCGTCATGTAATATCAAAATAAATGAATAGAGAGTCTAACCTGTCTTTTATTTCACAAACGGTGTACGTGAGGTGAGCCACGTATACCGTGTGTGGGTGAGAGAGAGAGAGAGATACCTCTGACGGTTTCCCCTCTTTGTTTTTCATTTCAAACTTGGCTTTTTTCAACTTTTTTTCTCAAGTATTTTTTCAATTTTTTTCTCAGGTATTTTTTCAATTTTTTTCTCAATAATTTTTTCAATTTTTTTTCTCAGGTATTTTCAACTTTTTTTTTCAATTATTTTTTTCCAATTTTTTTCTCAAGTATTTTCTTTTTTCTCAACTTTTTTTTTCAATTTTATTTTTTCATTTTGGGAACTCAACCCCACCTGAAAGAGACAAAGGGGGAAAGGAGAGATGGACAAAAACACTGAAATACACACATACATATTTATTTCCTAAAAAAACAATTCTAAATGAAAACTTAATTTGGTAAAATATATGTACACAGCCAATGGTGAAGATACTGGTGTTCCTCTGGGCACACATGAACTTCCCGGTGTTGTGGTAGGGGCAGTGGTCCAGGGTAGGCTCGAACTTGTCTGTCGACCAATGGCTTGAATCATAGAAGGCCACATCGTAGATATCCACTTGGTACGACAATCCCATTTCCAACAATTTTTCCTTGAGGAAATCGTATTTTGGTTCCCTCTCACATAAATCCGATCAGCCTGGTAGAATAGGTGTCTCAGTAGGATGTCATCCATGTCTTCATAAGCTATGTAGCCGGTGTCGTATGGAATGCCATGCATCGATTTTTCCAAATATCTTACGGTGCGGCGGTCTTGGGCATCCAGGTCGGTATACCGTACAGGTGTCTTGAACAAAAAGTTGTGTCGCTGACTGCCGACGATTATGGACACCTCCTTTGGATAGAAGATGCCATTGACTTGGAAGGCTTGAATGTCAACGAATGCGATACGCATGATGGCTGGATGATGAATGAACGCCGCCGCCGCACCGTAGCGATCTATGTCAAGCTTCTCATCGTTTCGGAGAGGGATGATATTCCATCATACAATCGTGAATGATGATGCAATAGACACGAGTCCGATCGGGGAATCCCGCGCTCGATTCGATATCCAATCGTACGTCAACCGTACCGGATTTCATAGTTTCTTCCTGTTTTGAACAATCAATGACGAATAAGGCGCGATATTTGAAACCGAGGTAATCCAAAAGAGCAGACTTTTTCATGGAATTCGTATAGCTGCCGAGAAATTCCGTATAGTTGAAATGCGCTTCGGTATAGTGATTATTAGCGAAATTCAAGTGTAGACGTTCGTTGGGCCAATATTCACCGTTCAAAGACAAACGTATATTTTGAATGTTGACATGTTGGAAGGTGGTAGGATCGACGGAAACGTTATCTCGTACATTAGTTTGGAAACACACGATAACATAGCGTGGCCTTTCAACACTGGTACTCGTCTTAACCGACCATATTTCACGTTGAGCATTTTGCGTTATCGAAGGCAATTCGTTCAATTCCCATTTTCGAACGGTTTCACTATCGGTCTGTCTGTCTGTATAGACCTGATCAATTTTTCATTTATTTCCGCATTAGGAAAAATGTGTTTGACTTTCAATTCAATACTATCAATCACAATTCGAGCCGTAGTCGTTCCCACCGCATTATTACCTGCCTCACGTATAATGACACAATCATTATCATTTCGGGCTCTGACAAATCGTAGAGTTTGACGTCCACACGTAATCAGCGGATAATCGTTGAAAACATTGAGAATATGACGGAGCGGTACGAGAAGACTGAAAGAATTGTCATCTTCATTCAAAAAGGCAAATTGGGGTAATTCCAACCGCCTATAGCCAAATGCTGAGAATCCATAGGTTCGTAAGATAATAGACCTCTAATGGTACTCACAATTCCCGGATCTCGAACCGATTCAATTTCCCGAGCACTCTCGCTATAAGTGCAAGAATCGAAAAGGAAAGCACCCACATTAGGGGCCAATGTAACGTCACCTCCCCATTATTTAATTCAAGTCTACCTTTAATCAGTAGCAGAGATGAACTCATGGCAAAAACGAGTCCACCTGATTGATGCAAAATTCCACGATATCGTTGCAATTGAATGCCTTCACGAACGGAGTATAAGTTCTGTATTCGGCTTTACGAATGGACTCGTCAAATTTCGGAGACCGATACAAATCGAACATGGGTGCTGAGATGGAAGCATCATCGTTGTCTCTTCTTCTTTTGAAGTTCATTCTGATGAATCAATATTAAATCGATGGAACGGAGAAAGGATTTATTCGAAGAGGTTAACTGCTGCAGCACGACCCGCTCGCTTGAAGGTTTCTGCAATAATGACGTTGTGACGTCACTCGCACCCCTTTTATTACTACCGCCTCTGCTGCTGCTGCTGCCACTGTCTATTATTAATCCCATTTGGTTCTCGCGACTCTGAGTTCCAAAACCAAAGTACTTTTTTCCCCTTGAAAATCACAGGCCTACCGTCTTGATCGACCACCAACACCGTAATGTTGTGGATTTCACGTTGCGGTATTACAGGTAGATAGAGTAAATTCGAAGGTTTTTCGTCTATCGCGTAACCGGGGTCGGAAGCTATGGGGAATTCATAGATCGTGTGCGCAGGCGTGTCACCATCGAAGGCTCCCGAAGTAACACTGCACTCGAATCGTAATGTCGACACCTTTATAATGTTTACAGGTAGATCGGAATAATGCATTTCGTTCGGTTGAAGCACCCTCGGAGAAAATCCCAATGTAACGCCTATGCTATCCGTCTCCACGAATGAAATGGCAAAGTATTTACTGAAAATCTCACACTTCAACGTATTATTGTTGGGTTTGAGAGAGAAGGCGGCTTCGCGGTCTTCCGCAGGTAGCGCCATCTCTTTCTGTATGAACGCCTCAATATCGGCAATTTCATAACACCCTTGCGGAAATTCAATGGTACGCAACACGTTAGATCTATCGTAATAGCGGAATTTCCGACCCCTTTCAATGTTCGGTATGGTATTGTACGAGTGAAAAGATCGAAGCGACAACTCATATTCTTTTTTCGCATTCAATCGATAGGGTGCGAGGACAAAAGGAGAACACGTGATTGTGACTGTTAACCTCAGCAACAGCGACATGATGACGAATGACATCACCGCTGCTGTGACAGCATTTAAATACACATACTTTCGATCATACATTATTTATTCAGACATTAAAAATTTCAAACACAGATGACCACAATTTATTTCATCATAAGTCTGATATTGACGGTTGTTGTAGAAAATCCTGACTTTGCTGCTGCTACCGCCATTCAAATATCTGACCAATTCCAGCATCGGTTTCAAATTCCCAAACGAATCGAAATACTCTACTTCGTCGTTGGTTTTTCTATAAGCTACCCAATGAGTACCGCTGTTTCGTGACAGGTCCATGTTGACGATGGCACATCTGTTCTTTCGAGGACCGCTAGATGGTAGGGTGTCGCGCATGAACACTCCCGAAAGTGCGGGATTTTCAATTGTTTGGCATATCGCACGATATCGATGTCGTACAGCGCTCTATCGGGTAGCTTTATTGGGAGTTTTTTGATTTCTTCAAGAAGAGTCCATAGCCACCCTTGACATTCTTCCTCACGTACAACCCCTTGCCTATGGATTCCATGGCTTTGTGATGACGTTTATCCTCTTCCATTTTCTTCTGTGCATTCTTAGCATCCACGACCGTTTTGGCAATGGCTGATGCTCCGCCACTCAGTGCTCCCAAAGCACTAAGACCGGCGAATATCGGTATCAGAGGTAGGACACCACCTGACTTTGCTTCGAAAGGTATTATGCGGGGTACTTTGACTCGTCGTTTCCCACCCAATTTCTTGATGGCCACTCGAGCCGCTTTCAGAGCATTAGATGCGGCCCGTTTCAATGTGGGAGACGGTTTCAGGGACTTGGCGATTTTTTCGATAACATGTCGTTTGAATGAGGCCTTACTGCGCATGCCCATACCGAGATTTCTCTTAGCTTTCATGGCTCCGGTGACGAGGAGAGCGTTCGCACGTTCTCCAAAACCCGAATCTTTGGCTTTGACTCGTTCCCAAGCTCTATCTTCGAGCACTTTATCCGCCTTGTGTCTATCTTCAAGCAATTTGCTCTGCGAATAAGCAATGTCGTGATGTTTGCAAGCAACGTCCAATGGATTGATACTCGGATCGCCTCGTGCTAACCGTTCTTGTAGCCTTGTTCCAGCTGTAATAATAATAATAATAATAATTAAATGCATTCGAGAGCACCGAATTAAAAAATTGTATTCGATGGCACCGAAATACTATAGGTATATGAAACTTACGTCCACAATACTGATAGCCACCCAGGAGATGAGCTTCGAACGGGAGCTTGTTTATCAGACTGTTGAGCACACCTTCACCCTCGTACACCAACATGAAGACTGACGTCACAGCGATGTCGTCACTAGTTATATAGAGATGTATGCGAGTGGTTACCCTACAGGTGTCCCCGTGTGTCCCCGTGTGTCCCCGTGTGTCCCGTGTGTCCCCCGTGTGTCCCCGTGTGTCCCGTGTGTCCCCGTGTGTCCCGTGTGTCCCCGTGTGTCCCGTGTGTCCCCGTGTGTCCCGTGTGTCCCCGTGTGTCCCGTGTGTCCCCGTGTGTCCTGTGTGTCCTGTGTGTCCCGTGTGTCCCCGTGTGTCCCCGTGTGTCCCCATGTGTCCCGAGGTGGACCGAGATAGGGAGATTTTTCTATAAACATGATTGATGTGGCAGCGAGTGTCAGTTGCAGTTGAGACGTTGAAGTGTAAACATGTCTATGCTAGTACCTGATCCCGACTGTTATGGCATTACTTTGAACGGATTAAAGTATTTCATTGGAAGAGAACCAATAATAACTGAAGGTAATACCTTAAAACTGGGTCGAGATACCTATGAACTGACCGACGGGTTGAAAGAACTCCTAACCAAAAAGCAACCCACAAATTTCACCGAACAGGATATTCTAAACTATAAAACGATTTTGATGCTTACCAATGCACACAAAAGATCCGATGGAAGAACTAATGGTAATAGTTCATGGAAATCTAAGAACATAATTTCCAAATTGTTTCCAAAGATAAAATGGAGACCAAAGAGGGGGGTAAAGGACTGAAAAAAATAACCACCCAAGAGAAGATAAATAACGACCACCCTGTAGATTGCGATCAGAACATGGAGATCGTTCAGCAAGAGCACACGCTTCCCATCGAGAACTTTGACGTTTACGATGTGGGGTATAGAGGCGGTGGTGGTGATGGAGAGGAAGTAAACATGGCAGCCTATTCCCAAATTCCTTTCGAGCTGTTATCTGTGGTCCTAGCGGATCAGGAAAAACGAACCTTATGCTGTCGTTACTGATGCATAAAAACGGACCCAAATTCGCAAATGTCTACGTCTATTCGAAATCCTTGTATCAGCCCAAGTATCAATTACTCGAAGAAGTGCTGAGCGGTATGGATGAAATTGACTATTTCCCATACAGAGACAACGATGAAATCATCTCTATGGAAGATGCCCGATCTCACTCTATTTTCATCTTTGACGATGTGGCCTGTGATGGACAGCAGAAAATTCGCGAATATTTCTCAATGTGCAGACACAAACACATCGATGCCATCTATCTCTGTCAGACTTATTCGAAAGTACCCAAACAGCTCATACGTGACAATTGCAATATGATTGCGCTCTTCAAACAGGACGAAATCAACTTGCGACACGTTTTCGATGAGCACGTTTCCCCCGACATGACTTTCGAACAATTCAAAAAGCTGTGTTCGGAATGTTGGTCTCAAAGCCAATACGATGCTTCGTCATAGTCAAGGACTTTGACTTGAACAATGGCAGGTACCGCAAAAACTTTGACATGTACATAAAAGTATAGTTGCGTGACGCTTCACGTCATTCAACATCGAGATGTCGGACGAGAAGGTTGTTAGAGCCATGCGCGACCGAAAAGTGGCAGAACTTCGACGAGACTTGCGGAAAAAATACCTAGCTCTGAAACTTGGAAAAAACGAACGAGACGATACACTGACTAAACTTTTCAAACCGATATCTCAACCACTACAACAAATTGCCAAGTCTTCGAAAACCCTAAATAAATCCATTTTCAAAGTCAAGAAGGAGGAGCAACCTGAAGTTAAAGATGAGTCAGAAGGAGAAGATGAAGAAGAAGAAGAGAATTCTCAAAGCGAGAGAAGCAGCGACGAATATTATTCTGACGATGACAGCATGTTGCCACGGAATTTTTCTGCAGCTGTAATGAACGAACATCTTAATCGATATCCCATCATGTCACGTGAATACATCGCTCAACATTGGAGAAATGACAAACGTATAGATAAGATATATGGACCTGTGTATGACGTCAGCTCTCCCGGTTGGTTTTGGGATCCAAGTCGATCCGCTTTGAAGAAGGATACATCGAAACGGGGCTTCAAAAATTTGAATCAACTCCCGGACTATATCAACTGATATTTTACACCAGGCCCCGGAACTATAGCGAAGATGACTTGAACGACTACCGAGACATATTGGAGTTGACTGGATGTCATAGAAGTGCGAACGGTCGTTTGAAAGGCACTCAACGCTGGAAATATAAACACGTTATAAAATATTTAATGAGGAGAGAACGCGTCGGTCAGGGTATAAACACCGATAAATTGGAATACAATGACAACCCAACGGATTATATCTATTGGGACGATCCCAACGAATTGGTGGACCGTTTGAGACTTTTGGTAGGCAATCAGATAGCTGGAAATGATTATTCACATCGAAACGAAATCGTCGCCATAATCAATGAACTCCGTGAAGCCGGTTATATAGAGTAATGACATGCGCATTAGACTCATTCGCAGCATGAGTGTCGACAAATTCGGTCATCGTTCTGGTGGTGGTAGTGGGGGCGTAAGAGGGAACTACCTATGTTGTCTCGTATCCCTCTCTACCGCACACCCTGAAGGCGATATCGACATGGATAACTTGAAAATATGTAATTTAAAAGATCCTACGTTTGATAGTGATGCGGCTACCAAAAAATACGTGGACACCACTGGGTCTGAATTAAAGTCTCAACTGCAACGCGACGTTGCCACATCGGCTGAAACTTCGCTAAAATCCATGAATGATGTCATTCTTCAAACAAAGAGAACACTTCGTAAACACTATAAAGAAATCTCGACTCGCGTATCTGTACAAGACACGGCAACATCGGATACCATAAAGAAAATGGCTGCCGATATGAAAATCGATTCGGATCGAATGAAACTTTTAGAGGGTAAAATTACGGAATTGTCCAAGCATCTGTTTGAAATCAAAGAAAGAATAAATACAATGTATTCGTACGATATCGAACATTCTCGTTGAAGATGTCGAAAGCTCAAGTTGTTGCAGAACCCATAAACCGGCTAGAAAAAATTATCTTCGACGACCTACGGTAATTAAAGGTTTGGACGATCTATGGCAAATGGACTTGGCCGAAATGAGAATGTTTTCTTCAGATAATGGGGGTTTTAAAATGATTATGGTCGTCATCGACTGTTTTTCCAAATTTTTGTGGGCTCGTCCTCTAAAATCCAAAACGGGAGAGGAAATCACCAAAACTTTCAATGATATATTGAATCATACGAAACGGTGTCCGAAAAATCTACAAACCGATCAAGGGGTTTTTAAAAATTTAAATTTGGTACGGAATTTTTCAATGCTAAATTTCAAAGTTTATTGGAAAAACGCGAAATCAATCACTACAATACGTTTACGGTGATGAAAGCGGCCATAGCTGAGCGTGTAATCAGAACGTTAAAGTCCCAATTGTACAAATACTTTAGTTTGAACGGTACATACAAATGGATAGACATACCTGCCGGAAATCACGGAAAATTACAGCATACCGAACATACAAAAATTCAAATTTAAACCGAATGAGGTGAACAAACAGAACGAAAGCCGTATTCTACATCGAATTTATCGAGCTGAATCGTTGGGGAAAATGCGTTGAACCGCGAAAATTCAAAGTGGGGGACATTTCGCATTTCCAAGACAAAGCATATTTTTCAAAAGGTTATACGCCCAATTGACAACGGAATTATCAAAAATGCTCGTGTTCAATAGGTTATCCAAATACGTATATGCTCGAAGATATATAACGGTACACCCATTAAGGGGCTTTACGAACAAAATTGCAAAAACCGCGAATCCTGATATCTATCCTGTGGAAAAGTATTGAAAAGACAAGGAAAGAAGATGTACATTAAAATGGCTCGGTTTCGATAACACGCACAACAGCTGGATAGAGGATGATGCAATAGTTTAGCATCGACGGCGGCGGCTACAAGCTATGCACAGTCTGGCGTGGGTGGTAGTGGTGGGGAATCTTAGTTATTCATTTCACGGCAACGAGACGGCGCCAGTCATCAGTCGTCATCGTCTTCACCATGAGTCAGACATGCTGGTTATTGTTCGAGCGATTTTCAACCATAACGTTCGCCAGCCCGTTTCACCGCTATCACCTGTAAATTACAATCAGCAGATAGATGACATGGCGACGGCTCTGAAATGGCAGCAAAATTGGAGGACCACTTCCATTGAAACCCTCCTTTCCCATGACTCCCGGGTAGTGAGCTGAGAATTGGATTGTCACCTGCAAGAACCTTTGGCGTAGCCATATTTCTACGTCCGTTGAACCAGTTCAAGAAAATATCGTTCAGCACCGAAGAATGGGCCTGTTCACCAACCATTGGCAACCCTCAGGGATGACTTCTTTGGAGCCCGCTTCCCTATATCCTCCCGATCTCAAACGATGATGGAATACCAGTGTGGAGACTATTATAAAGTTACGCAATCAGTTTGGGAAGATTGCAAATATGTTCAAGTTGAAAAACATGGAGTGAACTTTCTTCTCAACGAGGACGAAGTCGAACAGTTGATACGAGTCCACCGGGAAGCTTGGTGTCCGATCGAGTGACCATGTTGGAGAATATATACTTTTGTGTTCATTATAAAATATGATTGAGTTATAAATACATTTTCATCAATCAACCGCAAGTATGTTTCGGGAAATTGGAACTTTTCCAAAAACTATGTGAACTTTCAACAGAAAATATGATGTCTAATGCATTGAAAGAATTCCTTTCTATTATAGAATGAAAAGCTGTGAATGATTTTATGTCTTCAATAAATGTATGTGTGTATTTCAGTGTTTCTGTCCATCTCTCCTTTCCCTTTTTCTCTTTCAGGTGGGGTTGAGTTCCCAAATGAAAAAATAAAATTGAAAAAAATAAAGTTGAGAAAAAAACTAAAAAAATAAAGTTGAGAAAAAAAGAAAATACTTGAGAAAAAAACTAAAAAAAAAAGTTGAGAAAAAAGAAAATACTTGAGAAAAAATAATCAAAGTGACAACAGTCGTTTTTCATTCAATAATCAAAGTGGCTGTGACGTCACGACTTGGTCTGTCACATTTTTCAATATTGGGTTTTTTTTAATTTTTCCTTCCTTTTATTTTGATTGAATATCCGGAAAATTTAAATGGTGAAATTTCCTTTCTTTTCTGGGTGATACGGCAAATCTAATTTAACAATTGACAATATTTTATGAACCACTGCACTTGGGATTTATCTATGGATATAGCCTCAAAATTCCCCTACTTCCAAAATTTAATTACATTTTTTTGTTCATCGTCGATTAGTATATTTTCCCTTTCCCCCTCCTATTTAAATAGTTTTTTCCGCAGCCTTCATCTGAGGCTTTTTGAAAACTGCCATTCCATTTAAATTCCTGTTTATTTTGACATTTTCCATACTTTTCCATTTATTGTCATTTCCATCTATTTCCTGTTTGCTTTCTATAATTTTTTTAAAATTTGATAACCATTTCCTTTTGTCCTCGTTCATTCCTGCTCCCCCGAGATCAAATCTATTCTCTTTTAATTTTAGAAAATTTTCTATTTTTTTTAATTTTTTTCCCTATTTTGGGAAACGTTTTCCCCTGGTGGTTGGAAACCATTTTCCTGAATCATTTAATCTCTTATTTTGAAGCTATTCCGACATATGTCCAAACTTCTTGACATGTTAGGCATATGCAATTTTTATATAACAATCTCCTGCTGTGTGCCCTTTTTCCTGTTACAATGTGTGCACAATTTATATTCGCATTGAAAGTTCTAAAATTCATATTCGGTGTATTCGTAATTTGCTAAATTAATTCTTCTTTTTCTGCAATTATGGCTTCTTCAAACTGACAGGACTTTCAGATAAAACTTTTTTTTCTAAAGGATCTAACAACCCAATGCAAATTGTACCAATAAATCTTGCTCGTATTTTTGCTCTAATACATTGTCAATTCTATTATTTCCTGTGAGGTGCCTTATCTTGATGCAATATTTTTAATCTTATAAAAAAATTCCTAACTGATTCATCGTTTTCTGATAACAATTCAAAAATTCTTTTGTGCTTCCCCAAAGGTAATTTCAATTTGCTAAACTGCTTCAATAATTCCTTTTAATTAATTGCCAGTTGTCGTATTTTGTAAGTATATTCTGCTTCAATAAATAGTCTGCGATGCCTTTCAGTTTTAATCTAACTATAGAACTTATTATGTCTGTTCATTTGCTACAGCTGCCAAATCCCCAATTTCACGAATAAAATCTTTTTATTTCTGTTACCATTATAAAAGGAATATTATCCAAAGTGATACTAATTTGCGGTCATACATAACCCACGGCCTGTTGTCTGAGGTTTCCATGATTTGATTATTTTGATAAAATCTCCATTGATTGAAAATAAAATTTCACTTGCTTTTCGAATACTTCCTGAGTTTTTTTGATCGGTATAAACGCTATATATATTTATTTTCCCAATATCGTGCTTGCAAAATAACAACGATATCATACTAAACTATTTTCACAATTTTTTCTACTCATTTTACTTCTGTTCAAATTAGTCTTTTCCCACTGACAATTTTATTTGAAAAAATAAAAATAAAAATATTTATTAAAAATTCAACTTCAATTTTGTTTGACATTTTTTTTTCTGTAAAATATATAGGGTTAATGTACTTCTAATTATTACCCCACACCTGACCCCCAATTGATAGGGCCGGACTACGGGGTGTTGTAAATTTAAACCCCACCACACCTGTAATACCAGACATTATTCGTTAGGTTGGAAAAACAGTATCAAGAGCAATCGACTGTCTGAAGAAGGTCGATACGGGAAACCCTAGGTCTGGAGCGGCTCAAGATTCATTTTCTTAAATACCGGAACATGGGCTGTTTATTCAGGAAGTACTACCGTTCAGAAGATTCAACCGAACAATGATTTGATAAAATAATAATGCACTCATAAAGTTAAGAATGTATATATATTTTAATAAAACTTAAACAATTCTCTCAATGTCTATGGACGACTGATAGGCAACAATATTCATACAATGAAAACTAATGTAGCGTATTGGCAGATAATTCTGCAGTTGGCTACAAATAGAACTAATTTTACTAGAAAAACAATCTTGAAATCAATTGCTACCAACAGCTAACAATAATTTCTTTTTTAGGGTCTTTGTAATCTTGAAACTATTGAGATACGTTATAGTCCATACACATTTGGAAAGGTTGAGTTTTGCCATAAACATAAATACAGAAAAAAAAAACATGAGACTCACCCTGTTTAACACTTATTCCTGGAATAGTTTTAAACGGCAATTAGATTTGAATTTATTATTACTGCGTTTTCTTCCGCGTCAATCGGTTAGTCTAATTAATTCGCCCGGTATATTTGTATACAGTTAAGGTTTTCTAAGTGATCGTGAACCATTGAAATTGCGGAATCGTTGTATTATCTCTGTTTTGGAAGCTTTGACAATTTGTGGAAACTATACTGTTCACTGTGTTTTTTACTAGGGCTTAATCTTGATTTGAATCGGCTGAGTTTCTATGTTTGCTGAAGTTAACTACACTGATTGGGAAACTCTCATTATTATTGTAAGATACTGTAATTCGACTGGGCTTTTTTACCGCACCTTTGAGAATGACATGTTCTCCGAAATATTTTCGTCTAATATAAGTGATTACTGAATGAGATACTGCTCTGAACTAACTGCATTCTAACCTTACTTTGAGGTTACATGTTCTTTGTTTCACTGTAGAACACCGAAACGAATATTGTTGACATGAAACTCCCCTTTATAAGATCTTCAACACGGAGCCAGTAGGCGGGACTTAGGTTGTTGTGGGCAGATAACGAGGTGACTCGTAAAACTGATAGGGCCTTGTTTTGCTGGATATGTTTATACTACCCGCGTTTGCTTATCTCTGTTTTAATTGGGCCCTTTACTGAATGACAGGTATTTATGGGGCTGTCGGATAATCGCTGAATTAATGACCAACCAAATGTGTTTATGAATTTCTGGAGTGTCGTTTCCCGGTGATTTATAAGTTATTTTACGTCCATTAATGATGCGGGCGGGGGTTACTGGGGTTTATAGGGTTTTTTTTAAAGGCCCGTTTTTTTATCGACTTTTGGGCGGGTGTTAGAATTATGGATATGTTTTCGGTAGTAAATAAAACGTTTTCTTATCTCGTGACTTAACGGGGCAATCAATAATCTTTGTTTTGCTCTCCCCGATAGTCATTTGAGCATTCGGATACAATGGTTACTTCTTGGTAATTATCTTTAAATGCATTTTGAATTCGGCATAACAATATTCTTTTAAGGTTCAGCTGATAGATTATTTTTTTTAATTTTTTTTTTTCTTTTTTAAAATTTTTTGACGTTAACATATTTCCCCGGTAAAGGGGTGTCTTCATTTTTAAAAACAATGCCAGTTAGTGTGGTTGGTTATTTTTTTTTCTATTTCATTTTGTATTTTTTTTTTGTTAAAGGGCAAAAAAAATGTTTTTTTTTTATAAGTAGGGTATTTAACTTTTTTATGTCTTATCCCCCCCCCAAAAAAAAAATTCCCAGATCCCATAATTCCTGATTTTTAGAACATCTCTCAAATTGATGAAAAAGTACCTCAAAAATTTAATTTTGGACAAGAGAATCATTACGTATTGTTTGCGGATTTCGGAAAAAACGAAAGACAGAGGATATTTTACTTAGACCATACATTTCGAGAGTTGATAATTTTTTGTGATTGACGCAACAATCCCCGCTCAGATCAAATATTGCACCCGGGCATTCTATCTTTAAATTAAAATTTTTTATA
>JAFIRS010006987.1:0-29489 GCA_018342105.1 Gonioctena quinquepunctata | reverse complement strand
GAGTTGACTTGAAAATTTGGAAATGCCCATTAAACAATTACATGTATGAGTGGTGCGGTGGTGAGTCATCGCCATTGTTCAATTTAACTCGTTTCACTGAAGGACCCCCCTGGCAAGTTTCCGTTGATGTCGACGAAGATTATCACTCGGGTGGCTCTCCCAAATCACCGAATACATTTCAAAAACTTTTTCAATGCTCCGGGGGGCACTGGTTCAAATACTCTTCTCCTGGAATATTTCAGTGAAATCCCCCCCACCATACAACAAGCCCGATGCGATCCCAATCTGATGGTTTTTTAGGAGATTCTCTTGATTTTCCCAAGCACTCATCAATACTCGCAGTTCCTTTTAAGCTCTCCCCAAGGACAAACGCCCTCCTCGCGGAAATAAAAAAGGATTCATGAAGGTCATGACTACACAGAATATGTATGCCTCACCCCTTTAGTAAAGGTCAAACAAACATCGAGATCAAATCTTAAGGTTCCCGAAACAATCCCAACATCAAAACTCAAGGTCAAATCTTAATTTATGAATCTAAAGGAAAAACTAAAGGTCAAAACTGAAGTCGAATCTCAAAGTCGCGAAACCCCATCAAAAACTCAATGAAAAAATCTCAAAGTAAAATCTCGGGTCAAACACACACACATTCCCCCGGGTTTCAAGGCCCAACGTGACGTCATAGTGGGGGGGGAGAGCCAGAACCCAAATCTCCTACAAACCCCCCATGGGCCCCCCCTGTCTCTCGGGGAACATTCATCAAGGAATAAAATAACTATCATTTTGGTATTTCGGTGCGTAAAAAATTTTATCATTAAAAAATCACAACTAGTTCATAGGTTTCCTTGGTTCGAATAATTTTTTCCAACTTAGTGCTGTGGAAAACAACATTTCTAAATTTTTTTCAAAAATTTGGGCCCCAAATCTTTCATCTCAACTCTCGAAAATTAGTTAACTTCCAGAATTAGTTTAGTAGTAATGTAAAATCAAAATTATGGTTCACAAAAGGAACAGGTTGATATTTATTTAAATTTAAAAATTTCTTAAAACAGTGTCGCCGCTTTTAGTTATCGCTGAAAGATACCCCACAGAAACACCCCTATTTTCAAAATGTTGAGAGAAGATTCCGGAACCCCAAAATGGGAATATGGTCGTAAGTGGGGGGGCAGAAATGAAAGTTTTCTTTTGTTTATTTTTATCCCCCTTGACGCGGGGTTTGGGAAAACAAATCAATGTAAGTCGATAAAACGCTGGAAGAAAAAAAAAAAACACCATAATCGTGCTTATAATATAACACAATTGGGTTGCAAGATTCAAAATGTTTCCACAGCTTACTAAGTTGAACAATTATTTGAACTGCAAGGAAACTCATGAACTAGTTGTAGATTTTTGAATTTATACAATTTGTTACTGCACCGAAATACAAAAATGATATGTCATTTTTTTCCTTAATGTATGTTCTAGAGAGACAGGTAAGTGGCCCATAGGGGATCCATTTGAAAAAAAATGAATTTTTGATCAAAATGTGATGTGACTGAATTGATTAACCAGTATGTGACACAAAAAATATTTTTTCAGAAAAAATTGAGTTTTTCTGTTATTTGCGACTCATTGTGAATAGCTTCGACCAAATCTCATTTATCCACGAGGTAAAATAAAAAAACAATTGCAATTGATTTGAAAAAATGACATATGACATGATGTTTGGACTTGTTTTGACCTGTTGAACTTGAATATATAAAAATATACAGGGTGTTCCATCTGAAAAAACAAAGTTGATAGCATTTTCAGAAAGACCGGAAGTCCGCCATATTGGATTGTAATGTGATTGAATCCGAAATAGTTGCTTATATAACTGTACCAAATTTCAGAAAAATCATTTCACGAATGCAGAAGTTAGAGGAGTGGCCCGATATTCTGTGTCACCCGGTATAAAAGGCAAATAGGCCTGGCGCAATGAAAAATCATAATCTCCGACCCCGAAAACCCCTACACACCAACTTTGAATAGAATCGGATCATAATCACAGAGATAGTCGGCTATCTTGGAGCCACCATTTTTATTTTATGAATTTTGACAGAATATTTATAAACTTCGACCCCGAAAACCCCCACATACCAATTTTGAGTGGAATCGGACCATAAGCACAAATCTCGTCCGTCATATTAAAGCCGCCATTTTATTTTTGTCTCTAATAAAAATTCCTTAATGCATTGTCACGGGAAGTATGAACACTTGCCGAATTTCACCTTAATCGGGAAACTAGAAACTTAATAAAAGCTTGTAAAAATCAACTCTATTTTCGACATTTTTCTTCTCAACCGATTGAAAATTTAAAAAAACAATCATGTCACAAATCCAAAGCTTTTCTGAAAATCATAAAAATGTACAGGGTGTCAAATGAAAAATGAAAGAAGTTGGGGTCACTTCCGGTGGAACCCGAAATGGACAGTCGTGAATGGTGATGTCAAAATGAACATCTTCGAATACCATAGCGGCATACCAAATTTGAAATCGGTATTTTCGAACCCCCAGAAAATTTGAAGGGTGTACTTATCAAAGAAACAACAACAAAATTATTACAATGAAACTTAAGGAATTATCCACTTGGTTTCCGAAACGCAACCAGAGGAAGTATATTTTCATGTAAAAATATCCTTTTATTATGGCAATCGAGTATCTATATAGTACGTTTTGGGGGAACTGGAAAAAAAAAAAAATCTCCGAAAATAGAAAGAAATATTTTATGAAAACAGCGTTAGAAAATAGAAGGTAACACTTTCAGAAGTATATTTTTTCATTTCCAATATCGGCCGCAGAGCTTGCAATCACTCGGAAAGATTGTATAGGCCCAATTCTCCTGGAATATTCCAATTCCACCCGCTCAGAACTATACATCGGAAAGCTTCGCCGAAGCCAACTGTTTGAAACACCGAAAGCTGCGATCCACAGAGTGAATGTATACACTTATAGCCCCGTACGAATCCCAACGTTTGTTTGACTCGACTTCAAAAGGGATCAAAGCTGCGAGCTTTTAGCCAATTGGAAAGCTTCTCCCAGCCTTTCCATATACGAAACATCTGACAAATCATTAATTGCTATTGCATTTTCAGCCGTCAAATAGTCTGACTTCTGATTCTTAATGAGTAGCGAGATGAAAAGATTCCTGAATGGGTATCGAATGGAATTCTACAAATCCTTACTGGGATATTTTATTTGATCTGAGGATATCTTTGTCGGTTACCCTGCCTTCAGAATGGAGGAAAAGAGCGATTCGAGCTCTGTAAATCCTCCATAGTTTGAGTTCTTGATGAATAAATGATCGAAATTCTTGGAAATGTAGGATTAATTGAAACAAAATTAAACTAGATTTTTGCGGAATATGAGATCATTTAATCTTCTGCGGCACATAGGTATGGAATGAATTCATTTTCAGCGTTATTATGTATGTGTTTGAAAAACCTGAAACAAGTTTATTTGTATCGTCGATTTGACAATATACGAAATGAAAATATAACCCCTTCTTGTGACCCCCCCCCCTTCAAAATTTTCAATGAGAAGGAACCCGTGTGGCAATTTGTTCGAAAGGTATTTTCATTTTCTGTTCAGCAATACTAAGTTATTCAAATTTGGTGCAATCATAACTAAGAAAATTCATTTTGAAAATGTAAAATTCTGATACGTAGATTGAAAAAAATAATGTCACATAATGTTTAGGAAGTATTTTTCAATTTATTTTACTATCAAATTGAATGTTCAATATGACCACTATTCACTCATTGACAATAAGCAAATCGATCTTGGAATTCTCGTACTCCATTTTGTAGGACCTCAGGGGTTATGCTGTTAATTTCTTCCGTTATCCTAACGTTTAAAACTGCAATATTTCCTGGTCTATTGAAATATACTTTTGATTCTAAATAACCCCATAAGAAGTAATCGAGAGAAGTCAAATGGGGGGATCTAGGCGGCCATTCAATCTTTCCACGTCTTCCAATCCACCTATTGGGAAAAACTTCTTTCAAATAATATCTAACAATACGTTTGTGATGCGGTGGAGCTCCGTCTTGTTGGTACCAAATCGATCTATCTATTGCATTTGGTTCATTAACATCAGGAAACATTATTTTTAATGTAGGCTGTGAAAAGTTCATCGATAAATCTAGTTGAACCTCACCATCAACTGTGCCTTCAAAAAAACAAGGGCCAATGATTTTGTTGTCAATGATACCAGTCCAAACGTTCACTTTTTGAAAAATTTGTGTGTGAGCTTCACATATCCAATGAGGATTTTATCTTCTACAATATCTACACTTTTGTGTATTAACATCGGAAAAAATAATTTTGTTTATGAACTGCAAATCTACTTCCATTCTGTCCATCATCAGTTCACAGATTTCTTGCCTTTCATCAGGATCATCCTTATTCAAATCCTGAACCAACTGAACTTTATAAGGATGGTATTTTTCTTTATGTGAAGCTCTCAATATCAATGATTTACTTACATTGTCGACGATAAGTTGTCTACTTGTCATATGCAGATACTCCTCAATCGCTCACAGTACATCTAACTTTTTTCCTCATCCAATTCAACATTTCGGCCTGGTTTTTGAATAGTTTTCACATGTCCAGTTTCACAAAATTCTGTTTCTATTTTGCTAACTGTAGACTGTGAGACGTGTTGACCAGGATATTAATTATTGAACATTTCACAAACATCTTTTTGAGTTCTTGTTTCATTACCGCATCCAATCATAATTAAAATTTGAGTTTCGGATAAATGAGCCATAATTGCTTTGGATGTGTGACTCAGGTGATTCCGTGAGTAATAGATTCAAAAGCTTGTCGCACAAAGCTTTCAGTTCGAATACAAAAGCGGCAAGCTTTTGAATCTATAACTCAAGGAATAACCCAAATCATTTTCTTTTCAGTACATTTGAATGAAAGCTTGTCTTCAAAAAGTTTTTTTGTTAATTATTTTATTTTCTGGTTTTTAGAACTTGAGTACGTTTAAATCTATGCATTCTTGTTAAATCATCGTTATTTTGAGGCCTTTTTTTCCTGTAAGTTCTGGAGTATCTGGTCCTCCAATGAGGAGACGATCTGAAGATCAACTCATCCGACATCTTGCAGTTTCCATCTTCAGTTCATAAATTTTCACTAAAATCATAAATTCATAATCTCCGACGTCAAAAACCCCGACATACCAATTTTGAATAGAATCGGATCATAAACACATAAATCATTGGCCATCTTGGAGCCGCTAGTCTTATTTTATTAATTTTTGAGAGAAATTCATAATCTTCGACCCTGAAAATCCCCACATACCAATTTTGAATCGAATCGGACCATAATCACACAGATCGTCCGCCATCTTGGAGCGGCATTCTGTTGTTTTAACCAATTTAAAATTAATCTCCGACCCGAAAGCCCCCACATACAAATTTTGAATACAATCGGACCATAATCACAAAACTCCTTCGCCATTTGGGAGCCGCAATTTTAGATTTATCAATTTTGAGAAAAAATTCCTAAACTCCGACCCCGAAAATCTCTACATATCAATTTTGAATCGAATCGGACCATCATTACAACACTTTCCGCCATCTTGAATCTTTGCGACAAAAAATTCACAATATTCGTTCCCGAAAACCCCCACATACCAATGTTGACTCGAATCGTACCATAATCACAAAACTTGTCCGCCATCTTGGAGCGCCATCTTAAATTCATGAATTTTGACAAAAAATTCACGATCTCCGATCCCGAAAACCCCCACATGCCAATTTTGAATCAAATCGGACCATAATTACAAATCTCGTCCGCTATTTGAAGCCGCCATTTTGTTTTTTCTCTTATAAAATTGCATAATGCATTGTCACTGGAGTTATGAACACCCACCAAATTTCAGCTCAATCGGATGTCGGCAAGTGCTCCAAAAATGGATTACAAATTTTGAACCGGAAAGAATGACAGAACGAACGAATGACAGAATGACATACGAACGAAGCAAGTTGAATGAAAGTTTGTAATAACAGTAGTCTACTAGATTGACATCACATTATTTATGTGGGTTTTGTGAATTATTTTTTGGTGTCTTGAACGACTTTTTCCTGACGTTTAGAAAAAACAGATAAGAAAATACCTGATTATTTCTTATGGGGTTATTTAGAATCAAAAGTATATTTCAATAGACTAGATAATATCGCAGATTCAAAAGTTAGGATAACGGCATAAATTAACAACATAACCCCTGAGGTCCTACAAAATGTTATACGATAATTCCAAGATCGACTTGCTTATTGTCAATAAGTGAATGGTGGTCATTTCGAACATTCAATTTAATAGTAAAATAAATTGAAAAATACTTCCTAAACATTATGTGACATTATTTTTTTCAATCTACGTATCAAAATTTGACATTTTCAAAATAAATTTTCTTAGTTATGATTGCACCAAATTTGAAAAACTTAATATTGCTGAACAGAGAATAAAAATCCCTTCCGAAAAACCTCCCTACTCATTTAAATTTTTGAGGGGGTGCTCATAATTCAGAGGGGGTACAGGAAGGGGGTACAGGAAGGGGGTAATATTTTCATACTATGAATTGTAAAATTGATAATAGAAATCGACCTGTTTCAGGTTTTTTCAAACAAATACATAATAACGCTAAAAATGAATTTATTCCATACCTATGAACCGCACTGTATAATGAAATTACTTCTGAGTAACAACTGTGAAAGCGGGGTAAGCGATCTCAAGCGACCACCCACTGAATGTATACCTGTTAACCGATTCTACCACGCATAACTTTGTACTGCGTTATCTGATTCAGATAATTATTTTCTAATTGAATAGGATATATCTTGATGTTGGTCCCATTTGAATTTGAAAAAACATCCTTCCCTAAGGGAAGCAAAATAGGGGATGATTGATTTTTCACCTGTGAAACTATTCTTTTAAAACTTGGCACACATACTCGTATGTATTTCTGATGACACTCCACATAATGGAGACCTAGAATTGATCTGATGATAAAAACAGAGGACGCCTTGAAAATATATGATCCATCTGAAATTTCAAGAGGGATCCTCTCCTCAGTTACAGAAAACTAACATATTTGAATTTGTGACATGACATTGCACTATTTCTTCCAATAAAATTCCCACATAGCGTTGTCCATTCAACATACCATCGAATATTATTGGCCTGATAAGTGGGCATTCAATTTTTTCATTCAATTTCACTTGTTAGTTCGTTCGTTCGTTCGTTCGTTCGTTCGTTCGTTCGTTCGTTCGTTCGTTCGTTCGTTAGTTCGTTAGTTCGTTAGTTCGTTAGTTTGTTAGTTCGTTAGGGTCAAATCTTGCAAGTGAATTTTGACCGACTTCAAGTCGTCGGATTACTTTGACAGGTGTCTATGATTCCGGTGACAATGCATAATGGAATTTTTACTAGAGGAAAAAACAAACTGGCAGCTCCAAGATGGCGGACGAGATTTGTGATTATGATCCGATTCGATTCAAAATTGGTATGAAGGGGTTTTCGGGGTCGGAGATTATGAAATTTCTGTCAAAATTCATGAATTCAAGATGAGGGCTCCAATAGGGCGAACGAGTTCTGTGATTATGATCCGATTCGATACAAAATTGGTATGAAGGGGTTTTCGGGGTCGGTGATTATGAAATATTATGAAAACTGATGAATTCAAGATGGCTCCCCAAGATGGAGGACGAGTTTCGAAATTGGTTTGCGGCGTTTTTCGCAGTCGGATATTTCGAATTTTTTGTCAACATTTATTTGGATTATCAAACTGTAGAATGGAGTTTTTCGAAACAGTCTTAGACCGACAAAATGAGAATCCTGATTTTTTAAGCCTGTTTTCCTCTGATGAGGAAAGTATGTTGTTATTGATTCCGTGGAAAATAGTTCTGCAGGTATGGGTCGGATAAAATTCCTCATTGGAAGATAGAGTCACATACCCTATCTACGAAACAAAAATTAACAAAAAATTAAACCAATGAGAAAATAAACTGAAAAGCGAAAAATTAAATGAACCATTTTAGTTTTGATAACTAAGCTCCTAAACTAATGTGAGTAACTGATTTTGAATCGGCGACATACAAACAAACAAGCAAATTGATTACGTGAAGTGAAAAATGATGGCAACAAGATGCGCGGCGGTAGCCCCCCTTTTGCCGAAAATTGTTGAGCGTTTTCAAAATTGATATCAACGAGAAAGCTTCCCGAATGGGCAAACACGTGAGGGCATATGTCGTTGCGAGTGGTCGGTGATACGGTTCAGAATTAGTTACTAACAATAATTAGTTTAGGATCCTACTTATTGAGTAATTTCAGTTTCTCGTTTCGTCGGTTTGATTTTTTGTGAAAAAAAAAATTGTGGCTGGGATCTACCAATTATTTACTATCTACTCAATTCTGCCTACCCTCGAAATACCTACCTACCTTACTCCAACTATCAACTGTTATATAATTACTCGAAACACGAGATAGCTGCTGTAAACCGTTGGGAAGTTTTCTCGACTGTCTTCCGTCTCCATCAGATTCACTCCAAGTCTTCATTATGTTGTAGTGTCATCAGAACTACATATGTGTGTCATGTTTCAACAGAATCGGTGTAATCATCCCCTATTTCCTACTCTCAGGTGTGGAATTTTCTTTCGAATTCAAATGGGACTTACCCAACTTCGAGGTGTACCCTAAATGAAAAAAAATCATCTTTATCGAATAACCCAGTACAAAGTTATGCGTTGTAGAGTCAGTTGACAGGTTGAAGTTTGGTGGGCTTACAACCAATTATTCTATATTTTCTTACTCTACGAGGTGGATTATTTCATTCAAATGGGACCAACTTCGAGATATACCCTATCCAATAAAAGAAAATCATCGAAATCGGACAGAAAACTTATGCGTGGTCAACCATAAAAAAAACTATACGCGTTGACTAGAGAACCTCCCCCTTCTTTTCGTCGGTTGAAACAATAATGTATGGGCATGAATAAACACTTTGTACCGCACTTTCCCCATGGTATTCTAACATGGGAGCGAAATTGGGCATTTCCAGCAATAGATGAAATTCCAGACGCTTTCCAATTTTTTTCGTTTCAACTTCCCCTTATTATTTGTGTTGTGTTTGTGACTTCCTGAAAAATGTATTTCCAAACAATTGGATTGGAAAAAGAAAAGCTATTGAGTGGCCAGCGAAGTCTTCAGATTTGATCCTATTAGATTTTTCCTAATGGATATACTTGAAGAGTACCCACCTGAATAGGCCACAAAATCTCCGGAAATTGAAACATAGACTGAGAAAATAAATAGAACTTGTAGAAAAGAATAAGGAAAGTTGTGAATGAATTTTCATTTAGAATTGAATTCTGTTCGAACAGAAGTGATGATATCCATTACACATGTCCTTCTATATTTTTTCTTTCTTTTTTTGTCTTTATGCTTCTTGTTAGAAATGTTGATCTTGATTACAAATGTGAAATAGTTTAATCTAATTCTTTTATTATAAACCTTCCAAATATGATAATATTCAGTTGGCAATTACAGACTGTAGTCGATTATCCGAAAATATTTGGGGAAATCCTTCTGAAAATGAAATGTTGGCCGTCATATCTCCGGAAATATAAACAAACAACAACAAAAACAAAATTAATTTCGTAGTTTCAAATAATATAAATATTAAAATGTATTGAGTTCACGCCATCTTCTTCAACAGGATGTAGTGCTCATCAAAACAAGTGATTTGTTTGACATTATCCAAAAATGTAGATTTTTCTGGTAGATCATTTCACTAACATATTGGCTGTGTGCGAAATGCTTGGTGGAGACAGTCAAATCGATCGCAGTGCACGATGTGTCAGAAATGTGAAACATATCGGGACTGTCAAATTCCATTTCATAATTCCTCGGTAAATTGGCTGCGTTATCTTCTCGCCGTTTATGAGCTTAAGAAGAAAATGGATCCCAATACTTGTTGTGTTGTGTACTACACGTTTAATGTAAAACATAGTCTGTGTGAATTTTACGCTTTTCTAAAATCGGCCTCCCCGAAATTGGAGCAAAGAAAAGGATAGGTTCATGCTGTTTAAAGGAAAAAATTAGTGACATGATTACAATAAAAATGTTACGATAAGTATCAATAACTAGGGCAGCGCAAAATTCGAATTGCACTGAACTACTCCACCCAGAAAGAAGATATCGCAGCTAGACTCGAACCTTGGAAACCTCATCCTCCAATATAAAAAAGTCGCCATTAGCTCGCTAGACCACATACATTTTGATTAATACTGGTAATAACATTGATTGCAGATAAGTGCAAGAATTAGTTTTTTTAAGATTTGACAATGAAACTATTGAGTTACTCTGGGTATTTTTCTGTCAGAGAAATTAGATTGGAACTCGATAATAGTACTATTATTGATTGGGGGTTTCGGTTTTCAGTATTCATGGATATTTGATATCTGAGAAATATGAAGTTGATTTACCAATTCTCGAGTGATTAGAAGAATTTGGTGTATGTCTATTGAAAAATAATGCAGAATTAATGCAATTACACGCCCGTAGAGAATATTAAAGAATGAGGCACAATTTAGGTTACTCACATCCGAAAATGTTTTGTTTGCCCAATAATGCAAACTATAGGCTTATCTCTATTTTGAGCTCGATAACTAAACTGTTCAAAAACGTTGTTTGCAATAAAATTGAAAACCTAATCACCAACGTTATAAAGGACGATCAACACGGGTTCTGCAAGGGTCGATCTACTACAACAAATTTATTAATCTACACACAATTCATACTCAATGCTTTAGAAAATAGATAACAAGTGGATGCCATATATGCAAACTTTTCTGAAGCATTTGACAGGGTGAATCACAAAATCCTAGGAGCTAAACTAAAAGCATTGAGCTTCCACGGTATAATATTGAAGTGGCTCATAAGCTATATAAGTGGAGATTTGTCTCTAACAAAAATAACCGCAAAAATATACCTGATTCATTGTTCCACGACGGACAGGAAATTACCAGTGACGAAAAAATTTGCGAGGCATTCTGCGAATATTTCACGTCAGTGTACGAGCCTTCTGGAAGACCCATTCAGATAAATCTCAACCCACAACACACTAATATGTTAATTACTTTAAACGAAGTCACTCATAAGCAGATCGAAGTAGAAATCGACAGATTAAAACTTGATAAGAGTCCTGGTCTTGACGAAATTCCGGTTATTTTCGTTAAAAAGTGCAAGATATCGCTGTTGAATCCTCTCTACCTTCTTTTTAATAAATGTTTGTCCGAGGGAACTTATCCAACCTATTGGAAACAAGCTAAGGTGATACCAATTCACAAGGGTGGGAATAAACGAGATGTACGTAATTTTCGTCCCATTTCTTTATTGTCTATACTAGGTAAATTATTTGAAGCAATAATGAAAAATACTCTGTTTTACGATATAAAGCATCTGATCATCGAACAACAACACGGCTACTTCTCCGACGCCTACGTAACCAATCTAGCCCTTTCATTCAAGATATCTATAACAGCATGGATCGACATGAACAGATTGATGTAGTGTACACCGATTTCTCCAAAGCATTCGATAAAGTTCATCATGAAAAACTAAAAGTGAAGTTGGGAGAGATCGGTGTACACGGTAATCTGCTCAGCATAATAATATCATATCTAAATGATCGTAGGCAATGTGTCCAAGTTGGAAACTCCAGATCGTCGTTTGTTGATGTGACCTCAGGTGTTCCACAGGGGCCACACCTGGGCCCGTTGTTATTTCTTATCTTCATTAATGATATTACCACATGCTTTGAAAATTCCAGGTTTAGTCTATATGCCGACGATCTCAAGATATATAGACCAGTTACGAGCCTATCTGACTGTCAAAAACTACAGGATGATATCACGAGATTAACTGATTATTGCACCACAAATTACCTCTCGCTAAACGTTGACAAATGTATGAAAATAACATTCTCTAGATCACATGGTGAATTGGACTTCAATTATCGCATTGGGAATCAGAATTTGACTAATGTTTCAAACATTAAGGATCTGGGGGTATATTAAGATAAAAAACTCTCCTTTGATTTGCACATTGAACATATCGTTAGGAAGGCTCTGCGTAATCTGGGTTCCATAATGAGGGTAACTAGGCAATTTCGATCCCATAAATGTTTAATACTACTTCACAACTCCCTGGTCCGCTTTCATCTCGAGTATGCGTCGTTGATTTGGAATCCCCAATATGTAAAATATATTGAAAGAATTGAGAGAGTCCAGATTGAATTCGTGAATTATTTGAATTTCCGATTCAACAGATTGTATCATCAAAATTCGTATGACAATAATATTGTGAAGTATGGTATATTTAAACTCTCATCTGAAGGACTGTTAGCTACATTATTTTTTTGCAAAACTGGTATCTGGTTTCATACTGCTCAGATATATTGAGTAAATTACAGTTCAATGTTGGAAGACGTTGCTTACGATCACCAAATCTGTTCCCCAGAAATATAGAACAAATGCGTCGGAGAACTCACCTATAATTGCTTTGCAGGAAGGTCATAGGGACTTATTTTTGTCATGTTGATATATTCCCATTGTTCACTCCTAGTAGCTAGACATGCTGCTCATTCTATTTTGGTAACATGTATAGGGATGGTTCAAGTTGTACATTCATTGTTTTTCTGTTTTCTAATTGAGTGAATATATTAAACTCACATTGTATAGCAAAGTCAGAATGGTGTATCTATCTCAGCAATAATGATTGTTTTGAGGTCACATATACCTTATTTAATTATTTTTGAATTGTACCGAAATTACATGATCTGTATTTAATGTATTGTGCGGTTTTCTGTTACTGGGTTGTTAACTCAACCTGTTGAGAACCCGAATAATAAATAAATAAATAATTCAACAGTCAAAGTACATATCTCTGACGAAATAACTGTCACGTCTGGTGTACCACAAGGTAGTCACCTCGGCCCGTTTTTTATTCAATATCTAATTGACATAAATTCATATTTGAGACACAGCCAGCTCTATATTTTGCTGACGAACTGAAACTCTAGAAGTCCCTTTTGAACTGACTGTTATGAATTACGAATAGACTTGAACAACTTGAGAAGATGGAGTGATGAAAATGACATGGACCTCAATATCAGTAGATGTTTCACAATGACTTCCAGCGGAAAATCAACTCAAACAGACTTCGGCTACTACATATCTGGTTAGCAGCTTCCACAGGTTACCACTGCTAGCGTCACCTTGGATCGGAACTTGACCTTCAACTTTCACTATAGAATATAACCACAGAGCTCACAAAATGTTGGGCTTTGTATGCCGGAATACGCAGAACTTCACAGATTTTCACTGCCCCATATTTCTTCACAACTCCTTCGTACGATCTTAACTAGAGTATGCATCTACAGTATAGTGTCCCACCTATACTATTTATATACACAACTCAGAAAAAGTTCAAAATAAGTTTCTTAGGTTTGCTGCATACAAATTTAACATTTCCTTAGATCATAATAGTTTGAAAATATCCAAAATACAATTGGAATGTCCAGTTTAGAAGACCGCAGAATACAGGCAGACTTGAACCCTCTATTCAAACTGATCAACGGACACATAAATTGTCCATCTTTGTTATCACAGGCCGGTCTCCATGTTTCGGCTAGGTGCACTGGATAAATAGATTCATAGATGCAATTATGGACTTTTCTCGGCATTAGCTAGAATTGCCAAGAAAGGTAATATTATTGATTTGGATTTCTTTTCTCTGAGTTTGGAATCCTTCAAAAGCCGTGTAAAAAGATCAAATTTGGTTGAACTATCACAGATATCAAAGGCTTCCTTTTTCTATCTATTTTTCACTCCTCTTTATCGTATAGTATCTGCATTTTATTTATACTTACATCTGTATTGTATTTATACGTATGTATGGTATAGTTTCGTATTCTTAGTCATAAGTTAAATTTAGTAAATTCTATTCAAACTGTAAATTTCGAATGTAATGGTTTATGCGTATATAAATAAACATAAATTCAATATGGGCTCGTATCAAATATCTTTGACCGTTACTTCTAATTTCTTCAACATTTCTCACATGTGCAGAGATTTATTATCATTTCTTTTTATCACAGTTCGAGGTTGGAAAGATGTGTTATGCTTCATGCTTCCTAATCTTGTTCTTATTATAATATCCATTTGTTCAACTTATGAATATTATAAATGACACTTGAATATCGACAGTTTTACACATTTCTTCAAATTTCTCACTTGGATTTCATAGAAATTATCAAAATATGGTTTATCATCTAACTGCCAAATAATTCACGAGTCCCAAAATGTTGCGGTCGCTAGGCGGCGCCACTGCCGTGCACACGGCGAATAGTGCATGTTAGCACACAATAGGTTCTCGTGATATATTCAAGTCCACTCTATCAATTCGAAAAATTGTGAGAGAGAAATAATATTCAAATCAAGAATCAGCATTTTCTTATGAAAGTACTCAACATCTCATTTGTGTCAATGTGAAACGTTAAATCGGTTCATAATTTACACTTCACACCAAACGATATATCAAATAGATAACGTGAGCTCTGCAAATACTTGTTGAATTGTTAACGTCCCTCTTCCACCCATAACCTCGGAAGAGTTCCGAAATTTATAACCTCCACGTTTGTTACGTTAAAAGGGAAGCCATATATATTTTTCACGCAGTAAAAATGAACCACTTAGCTGATTTTCTCCGAACACTCCACTGGAGCAAACAGCATTAAGCTGAATGTTGACAAATGGTGGTATTCCCGTATTCCAAAGTTATCACTCTTCCGAAGTTTTGATTAACGTTTTTTGAATGACTTAGCGCTCGAACTTTCCCGGGAAATATTTCACAGCGTTTATCGTGTATGGCTTTTAACGTATCAGAAATATATTTTTGTCGTAAATATGGATGGGAAGGTGGAAAGCTGGAAGTTCATGGATTCCCGGGCGTATTGAGAATGTAAAGTCCGTGGATTTGTTTCGCATTGAATCAGTTCGGAAATTGAATGTATGAATGCGCATGGTGAAATACCAAAATTTATGGTTTTCTATACTCGAATTATTTAGAAAAGTTCCATCCGACTCTAGGAGACGATGTATATATATATACATATATATCTATATATTTTCTTAATTTCTTGACCACATATGTTTATATTCTTTATTTTCTCGGAATAAGGGCCTTAGTCAGTCTATATATTTTTTATTTCATTCGACGTTTCGACATTGTTTATGTCATCTTCAGGTAAAATATAATTCAACTATTATTCTTTCATTTCATTTGATGTTTCATGATCGAATGAACGTTGTTGAATATATATATATATATATATATATATATATATATGTATATATATATATATATAAATATATAGACTGACTAAGGCCCTTATTCCAAGAAAATAAAGTATATATATATATATATATATATTTTGGATTTAAAAACTGGTATGTATTTCATTTCGCTACTATCACGGAAACCGGATATGTAACAATAAAACCACATTTCTTCACAATCAATATAAGGTTCAAATTTTCGGAATGAAGGTCTGATTCATACAATTTGTATAATTCATTTTACCGACGTTTCGACATGGTATTTGTCATCATCAGGTCAAAGCACAAATATTCTATTTATATTTCTGCTTTCGCATTGTACGAATGTTGTTGAAGATGTGTGATTTTCGTTGTTATTTTCCCCCTTCATGAATACACTCGATTATTTAGAAGATTGAGTTGTAATATGTAAGCCTCACTGATCCAGATTTGCTACTGTTGCAGTTGGAAACTGTTGAAGACCCATTCCAATTCCGAATATTCATGGGTAGTATTTTTTTCATATTGAACGTACGTTGAGGTTGAACGAAGTTCAATTCCTTTCGGAAACTCTCACAAGGTTAGTGTTGTGTGACTATGGATTATAATAATAATAAATTCATTTATTGTTAACAATAATAATAATAATAAGTTACGAAGTTTTAAGATATAGTGAATATAAAATCAATGAAATTTGTGTCTTTGTTTAAAATTAGATTATATCTATTCTAAGGATTCATATAATTTAACAATAAATGATACTCGATAAGTAAATCAATACTTGTTTCGAAAAATAAACATATATATATATATATATATATATATATATATATAGAGGACATGTGGGACTTATTTTAAAAAAAAAAAATTAATTAACAGTATGTTTAAGCAAGAATGAGTGCATGTTAAAATGTGTTACGTTTATAAGTATTTTGTTGATTAATAATTATAATAATGATAATAATAGTTGATAAGAGGCACAGTTAGTCATTAGTCACACGAAATATTATGTGTTCTCTGTTAAGTTCTTAATCATTTCCCTGGGTTTATTGAAGATATGTTTTTTTAATTCTTTTTTGAATGGTAGTAGGCCATGTCATGTTTTGACGGTGTCAGGTAGCGAATTATACAGCTTGGGTGCCATGTATGAATATGATCTTTTTGAAACCGACTTATGTACAACTGGGATTGTGTGAAGAAGCCGTTTTCGTGTGCAGTAGGTGAGGATAGGTATTTTGGCTGACTGTCTGTTTTGGTGGTATTTTAAATTGACTTTATAAAAATAAAATTGCTTTATGTCAAATATCTTGGCTTCTGAGTATAGTAAATTGGAACCGTATCTGTGTGATTTTGACAATTACAGTTTCAGAAATCTTTTTTGAAGAATCTCGAGTGCGTTGATATGGGTTCTCAGAGCTCCACCCCATGCTGCTATACCATAGTGTAACTGGCTCTCCACTAGTGCGTAATAAAGAGTTCTGAAGTACTGTGCTGGTAAATATTTTTTCAGATATTTAAATACGTGCAAAAAACTTCGCAGTTTTTTTTTTTTATTCACAGAAAACAGCGCATCAACCCTTAAGGTTATTAGCGCAAAGTAGGTTACATATGTGTACAGATATGCATACGTATACATATATAAATATATACGTGTGGTATATTTTCATCATAATTTGTTATATTCTATTATAGATATTTATTTGATGTAGATAAGATATCAGATGGTCTGTGTGACAGCCCTCTCCTAAGATGTTGCCTATGTCTCTGGGAATATCGAATGTTTTTCTTGGGTTTCTATATCTTGGGCACTCTGTGAGCACATGCTCTACGGTCAGGGCCATTTGTCGCACTTCGGTTGTTCGGTGCGGAGCATTAGATATTCATGTGAGAATCTTGTATGTCCGATACGGAGGTGGGATAATGTAGTCTGATGTCTTCTATTGTTTGGGGAGTACTGCCAGGGTCTCACGAATTGTTTTACTTCTGCAAGTTACGAAGTCGATTGTTCCCATCTGCTCTGCCATTCGTTCAGGATGATGTTTCTCATATGTTTTTTTGTATCTGATAGTTCTGATCGTCTGACTGGATGAGATTGTGGATTTGGTATCGCAAAGCGTGCGGCTGCATCTGCTTTCTCGTTCCCTTGTATACCTATGTGGGAAGGGACCCACATAAGCTTCACTGTTTTTTCCATTATCTCGATGTTACGGAGTTCGTTCTTTATGAGGAGAAGGATAGGGTTCTTTGGGTATATCTGTTGGATGCTTTCAATCGCACTTAGTGAATCTGATATAATTATATATTTACTACTGTTGTCAGTTCTCAGGTAAACTAGAGCCTGGTATATTCTGTAGAGTTCTCCTGTGCAGGTGCTCGTTATGTTGGGCATTTTGAAGTAGAGGGTAGAGTTAGGTGTAACTACAGCAACGCCAACTCCTTGTTCTGTTTTTGAGCAGTCGGTGTATAGGTGGATAAAATGTTCATCCATGTTCAGCCGTTGATGAAAGAGATCAATGATCATTTCAGGGTTGGTTTCGTTTTTTTTGAAGGAGGTCAAGCATAAGTCACTTTTTGGAAATTCGATGAGCCAAGGAGGAAAAGTTTCGATTTGTGAGAATATGGGAGAAATGGAGATATGAAGTTCATCAAGGATTACGTTTATTCTCTGATAGAAAGGTGGACGAGTACGTGGAGAGTTTCTGAATATATCCATGAAGCGATTGGAGATAACGTTATCATGGGTGGGATGGTTTGGTAGTGCGAAGATTGTACTGGCATATGATAAGCTCAAATATTTTCTGCGAAGATTCAGTGGAGGTTCACCAGCTTCACAACAGATACTTTCTATTGGACTAGTGCGGTAGGCTCCTAAGGCAATACGAAGTGCAGAGTTATGGATTGGATCAAGGAGAGAAATAACTGATGTAGTGGCAGAGCTGTATGCTATAGAGCAATAATCTATTTTGGATCGAATCAGGGTTTTATATAATCTAATGAGGGTGGTTGAATCAGCTCCCCACGTGGTGTTGCTCAATAGTTTGAGCATATTGAGTCCTTTGTGGCACGTTTGTATTAAGGACTTAATGTGCGATTTCCAGCTCAGTGTTTAATCGAATATCATCCCTAAAAATTTTGCATCGTCAACATATTCGAGTGTTTGGTTATATAATTTCAATTCTGGGTAGTCCGTTGTCGGTCTCTTTGAAAACATAATGCATTTCGTTTTTTGCGTCAAAAATCTGAAGCCTGTTTCGTTGCCCCAATCTTGCAAACCATTCAATTGCTTTTGGAGTGTTGATCCCATAGATTCTGTATTTCTTCCCTTGATTTACAGGATCATATCATCAGCGTACAGTCTCGCTTCCGCGGGCGGTTCAATGTATTCCAATATATCGTTGATAGCGATCAGGAATAGTGTGGCACTGATGGTTGATCCCTGTGGTATGCCGTTCTCTTGGGGGTATTTGGTGGATAGTTCGCCGTTCGCTCTAACCTGGGAGGTTCTATTTGCGAGAAAGTTGCTGATGAATGCCAACATATGTCCCTGTATGTCCCAATTCACGAGTTTTTTCAGAATATAATGCTTCTATGCAGTGTCGAATGCTTTTCTAATATCGAAAAGTATCGCTATGCATTTCTGCTTGTTCGCAAATTCTTCGTTCACTTCTGATTCCAAGTCTATGACATTATCGATTGTGGATCGTTGCTTTCTGAAGCCACTCTGTTCTTTACACACGAGGTTGTGTGTATCTAGGTACCATAATAGTCTTGTGTTGAGGATTTTTTCCAGAAGTTTGCATATACAGCTGGTGAGCGATATTGGGCGATATGATTCTGGATCAGATCTGCATTTGGTGGTCTTCGGGATGGGTATGACTATTGCTTCGCTCCATGTGGTGGGAAATTTTTCGCTCATCCAAATATAATTCAAGAATTTGAGAAGATGTTCCATGCCATTTTGCGGGAGATTTTGAAGGAATATAATCGGAATATCATCTGGACCGGGGCTAGTGTTCTTCATGCTTCGTAATGCTTCATTGAGTTCGTTTATAGATATAGTTGTATTCAAAGGGGAATCGTCATTGGGAACTATTATAATTGGGTGGTTTGTCTCTTCCAAGAGTTTTTTATCGCTGAAGGCTGGGTCGCAATTTTCGTTACTTGAGTGTTTGCGAAATAGTTGGCTATATCACTGGTAGATGTTATAATATTTCCATTATGGTTTAGAGAGTGTATGCCGTTATATACATTTTTCCCAGATATCCTTTTGATTTTGTTTCAGATTTCGGTAACTGGTGTTGATGAGTTGATACTTGAAACATAGTTTCTCCAGGAGGCTTGTTTGCTCTGCTTGAGAATATATCTTTCCCTGGCTCTAAGATTTTTGAAGGTTAATAAATTTTCTTGTGTTTTGTTCCGTTTGTACCTGTTGAATGCGTTTTTGCTCTGTTTGATAGCATCTCTGCATTCGTCATTCCACCACGGGACGGGTGGATGTCCTTTTATATGGGATGTTTTTCCTATGGCGATTTCTGCTGCATTCAGTAGGGTTTTGAAGAGCTCCTCCAAAAGAGCATCAGCATTTCCATCTAGAATTGTGAAGGGGTGGAGTTCGGATTCGATCATGTTCCGGAAAAGGTTCCAGTTTGCATTTTTTAATTTCCATTTTTGTATGGGTTTCATTTGATCAAAGTTTCCTTGGGTGTAGATGACTTTTATTGGAAAGTGATTGCTGCCGTATAGAAAAGGCAGAACTTCCCATGACATGCATGTGAGTAGTGATGGGTCACACATGGTCAAATCTAGGGCTGATGTGTTTCCGTCGAAAGAGTGGAATCGTGTGTGTTGTCCGTCGTTAAGTAATGTTAGGTTGGTATGACTCAGAAGATCAGCTATCATGTGTCCTCTTGTATTGGTATCAGAGCTTCCCCAGATGACGTTGTGTCCGTTGAAGTCTCCCATGATCAGTCGAGGTGGAGGTATTTGTCTTAATGAGTTATGTAACTCGTTGAAAGATACACTCTGATTTGGAGGAATGTAAATACTGCAGATATTTATTTTTCGAGGCAGATTCACTGATGCAGCTACAGCTTCGAGTGTTGTATCTAAGACGATAGAGTGTGATTCTAAATTATTGGATATGTATAAAGCAACTTCCCCACTAGCCTTTTCGTGAGTTTCTCTATTTGCGAAGAATCCGTTGAAGTTTCGGAGGTTATGTTCTTTTTTGTTGCGAAAATGGGTTTCCTGAAGGCAGATTATATGTGGAGTGTGTTCTGAAATAAGAATTTGGAGCATTTCCAGATGTCTGTAGTGGCCGTTTATGTTCCACTGAATAATATTTCTGATAGGCATTGGTCTAGTTGATATCTTGTGAAGAGTCGCTTTCGCCTTCCGAGGATTGCATGTCTAGGTGGTTCAGCAATTTCTTCCGCAGTTTAGTGCTACGAGATTCAATGCTACGTTCCTGGAGGTATGGGTACATTTTTTCAAGCATATTGCAGAGAAATAGTAGCACTTTGGTATAAGTGAGTGCAATACTGACTGGATCTGATGAGCCATATGCATTTTCGAAAAGATCTACGACTTGGTGGAAGCTCAGAATGAAGGGGGGTTCTGGGAGTCGATGAAATCTTTGGCTGGCAATATCAGGTTTTCTGTAGTGGTTTGTTTGCTAGTGTTAATCGAGTGTTTGGATTTTTTTACTGTTCTTAGAGGGTTGGGTTTGGCAAATATTATAGGTGTTTGGTTCAAGTTGGGATATATGGGTGGAGTCAATATATCAGATAAAGTCCTTTTCGAGTAAGATTGCGTGGGAGTTTCGGGGGTAGCGTTGTCAGCTTTATCTGGAGTTTCAATTATAAGTTCTGTGGTTATCGAGTTATCCAGGTCTTCTCCTTGAGTGGGTGGGTAGTTGTTGATTTCAGTTTCTACGTTTTGGGAAAAGTTACACTGAGCTGCTATATGTCCTGGTTGTTTGCATTTGTAGCAGGACATATCGTCTCTTGAGAAGAATATGCGGTACGAGGTGTTTTCGGAGGTTATGAGAATAGAGTCAGGGATTGTGATATTTCCAGGGGGAGCAATATATACCTGTCTCCGGAAACTCAGTATGTGGCTGTATCCTGGATTGTTAACACCTATTCTGAGGAATGTTATTGGCGATACGCATTTGAGACCCAGTTTGATGAGTTCGTCTTCAAGGGTATGGTGTGGTATTGTTGGTGACACATTGGACATGACTAGCCGTACTGCTGGAGTTACCAGTTTACGAGCGTGTATGGTTTGCTCATTTATTTGTATGGATCCCTGTTGGTTCATGAAATTTTCAACTTGATTTTTATCATGGAGATATATGCAGATTCTATTATTAGCTATTCTAGATGTGAAGATGATGTGTCTGGGGCCGACTATAGTTCCTAGGGCAAATATGTATTCTTGAAGTTTGATTCCGTTGGCTGAGTTGAATATTATTGCTTGTTCTTTTGAAGGAAATTGGAATTGTGCTATTGCAGAAGAGTATAATTTTGGATTGGTTTTTTCATTTGGTGTGGAAGTTGAGATGTTCCGTGAGCCCCTGTAGTCAGGAGCTCCATTCGGATTTTCAATCATATTTTTATTTTGTGCTTCGATTTCATTGGGAAATTGTGTGGTGCGGTCCTGTCTGTTGGTAGTGCGCCTTTTAGCGCCGGCACTCTGAACAGTGTTCTCGTGTTTTCCCTTTGTTTATTTGGAGGTGAGCACGAGGTACGATATACTTAAGCAAGTAGTTATTTGATGAATTCTGCTTTACTTACAGTTGTATATTGAATGTTGGCTAACTTGAGATTCACACACTTTACTGTTGAATATTTTAACTTTTGGTAAATGATCTTTTATGACTTTTAGCTGATAATCGATACGTCTCTATGGTACCAGCGATCAGGTCCGGCCACTTCGCAGTTTTCTTATTACGTAGCCTATGTGACAATCCCATCTGAGATGCGTGTCTATTATAACCCCCAGATACCTAACGTTTGTCTTGGGCATAATTATCAGTGAGGTGTTTTTGGTTATCACTTCAAGCGTGCTAAAAGGCGGAGTAATAATTTTGTTGCATGTAAATGGCACATAATTAGTTTTTTGTAAATTTATCGTTAATTTTTTATAATCCATCCACTTTTTAATTTTGTTGAAGTCCTCTTGCGCTTTCATTTTTAATTCATCTCAGTCGTGCGCTTTGTAGAAAATAGCAAATCTGGTTATTTCTCCGCTACTCCGGAGTGAGAACAAGCCGTTAATGTAGATGTTGAATAATAGTGGACCTAACACGCTGCCTTGAGGAACACCGTAACTAATTTTTTCCTTTCGACTGAGTGAGTCACCGACCTTCACAGACTGATTTCTGGAAGAAATGTAGCTTCTTAGGAGTTTGTGGCAGTTATTTCGTATACCCATTTCTTCCAGTGACTGTAAAAGTAATTCATGACTCACCGTGTCGGAAGCTTCAGAAAGGTCTATAAATGAGCATAGGTACGGCTTTCAAACGTCCTAGGAAGAGTGGACTTTTTCTAATAAATTTGTAATGGCATCTTGAGAAGAGATCTTTTCGCGAAATCCATACTGTTTCTTAGATATTAGCGGAAACTTATTTAGGTACGATAGCAGTCTGTTTTTAAGTAATTTTTCAAATATTTTTGAGAGGTGGGTTATCAGTGATATCGGTCTATAATTATTCACGTCAGTCTTGTCGCCTTTTTTTTTGTCGCCTTTTTACATGCCATTTATTCCTATGGTATCTAATGCTTATTCTGTATCTATATAAAGAAACTATATCCAGAAAAGATATTATATGATGTTGTGGAACTTTTATATTGAGAACGAATTCCACAAATTCCCAAGAGTTTTTCACGTAGTTACCATTTTTTCTAATTACATTTCAAACAATTTCTGACAGAAATTTTTATAAATTGTAAGTGGCTGATGTGGTTTCGTCTATTAGCATATATATACATATACATATACTTCAGTGCTCCGAAGCAGTTTTCGGGATTACCAAGCACTAAGCCCTTACCTATGAATCTATAAATGTTTTCGAATCACTTCGAAGAACTACTGAACGCGTCTGTGTCCTCATATTATGCATATTCGAGAGATTATCGTGTTGATATGAGCATTGTGTTTAATGTTTTGCGTTGCGAAGTGACTTTAGAGCTTAACTATTATTCTCTGAATGCAGAAACATAATGAATAAACTTTCTACAGACGATGATATTCTATTAAGAAATATTTAGAACAGTTTTAGGTAAAAAATCAATATTCGTATTACTCTCTGTGACTGGGAGGGCCTTCTGACCAGACCAGTCGTCAAAGTGATAGCAATTTCAATTATGTTTAACTATGATTTCGGCGGAGCTATATTTGCTGAACTCTCTGCATGCGCATACTGGGACACTTTTTGGGGCCAGGAAACTGTTTCCCGAGGGTCCATGCGATTTTTTACGAACATGTATTTTTTTTCGAAATATTTTAAGAAGTTTTTATTCAATGTGCTGTGTTGATGTGTTAGGGTCCGATTCTATTTTTAATTAGTATGTGGGAGTTTTTGGTATCGGAGATCATTATTTTGTTAAAAAAAATCAGGAATTCAAGATGGGGGCTCCCATATGGATGATGTGTGTTTCATCATTGATTGTCCGAATCTATTCTAAATAGGTTTTTAGGGTCACAGATTATGATTTTATTTTTAAAATTCAAGATAGAGGATCCAATATGGTGGACGAGATTTTTTATTTATTATCCGATTTCAATGAAAATAGGTATGTAGTGGTTTTTGGGGTCGGAAATCATGATTTGTCAAAATTCGATAGTTCGAAGAGACAGCTTCAAAATATTCAATAATGTTTTCGTTTTGAAGTGCACTAGCGTGCGAGTTGTATGTGTTTCAGCACCGGTTCATTCAATGCCACAAGCATCATAAATAATATATTGTACGGGGCAAACTTTGCGTTTTACCTAATTATTTCGTTTCCGTTGCTGTTCTGGATTCAACTCGACGTGATTAACTCAAAAATACAAAAACTCCTTTTTTTATTCGGACCAAATTGTTTATCACAGCAATTCTATATTGAAAAGTAATTTGAGTGCCTAACAGCCTCACCTATTCAAAAAGTGCTTAGATCTTAGTGCTCGGTAAGTCCAATTACTGTCTGAAAGTGCTTAGTAATTGCGAGCATTTCAGAAATAAAAGTGCTTCGTGCTCCAGACTCTGGAGTACTTTTCAAGAGTGCGTAGTGCTTGGTGATCGACTCACTTTTCGTCAGTGCTCGGCACAGCTTTGATATATAATGAAGGTTTCACAATATAGTCCATTAATATAAGGTTTAAAAAGGCCGTTTTCAGGAAAAACCTGCGGAACTTTTTTTCTCAACAGCTCTTAATGTTTTTTGGGGTGCTGAATCCGAATCTGAAGTTTGCTAATACGGAAGCCATCGGCTTCATACTCAAAGACGCGAAAAACCGCCCAAAATAGCGATATTTGTCGGTTTTTCGCCACGACAACGAACTGTATGTTGAAGAAGGTCATTTTATAGTAAATTTTAGCTGGAATCAATACCTACGAAGTGAAAGGAACAAATCCGAAATCGGAGCAACGATCTTTTGAAAAATGGCGATAAGTAGCGAAGTTGGCTATAAACGGGAAAACCACCTCGAAAATGTCTGCTGGTGCCCTTCTTTTACCCCTATAATCAATAATTATATGTATTTACACGTATATAATAATACATGTATAATAGTATAATATGTATAATGATATAATATACATGTATAATAATATGTATTATACACTCACCTATTGGTATTTTACAAGTACTCCCTTTCTTAACTCTCAATGAAATATTGAATTCATGAAATTGTGGAAGAGATCACTACATGATCGACAACTTCCTCCCAGTCTGTTGTTAACCTGCTCCCTACTCCCCACTTACTTACCTCCCACCCCTTCCTTCGGAACACCTGATGCCAGTAAGAAACGTGACGATGGCAAGTCAGTATTATTTAAGTTAGCAAAGTTACCACTTAAGCTTCATGAGAAATGTAGGAAGTCGTATCCTCATGAAAAATTGATTGCTGCTTTTCTCAAGAAAGAAAAATGAGCGGCAGAGTAATGCCACTTATCTACGTTCAAATGTTCCTACATTTCAATTTAAACCTCACTGTTTTATTTGTGGTAGGCACGTGCCACCAGATTACAAAAAGAAAGAGATGAAGAAACCACCCCAGTATCGTGACATAGTGTTTCTCGTTCTTGTCGATAAAAACGTTCTGAGGCTTGCAAGAGAGCGCAATGATGACTACGGACGTGCCATTACTGTGCGTTTGGCGGCAGTGCATGATTTACTAGCAGCTGATGCCCAATACCACTTTTTATGTATGAAAGATCTGAACATACTACGCAGGAAACGAAATCCTCCAACAGGTTGTGTGACTGTGTTGGTCACTGCTCTAATCAAGAAATCATCTTTGATGAGGACGACGGTACGGACGACCTTCTGGAGATACCACTTTCATCTGATAATCTTGAAGAAGTTGAAGGTACTTCGAAACATCCTTACATCTTATAATCTTGCATATGATATATTCATTTATTTTCTGATTCAGTGGATCCGCCCACAGATAAGAGCCAACCCTGTCACAATCGCCCAAAATTGTCCCCGGGACCATCCGGTTTATAACGATGGCAGACGAAACTATCGGTAACTAATGAGCTATTCTGTACACCTGCTTATGAGAATCTACTTGTATGAAACAATTTTTCTTGATTTCTGAAGACAAAATAGATCTATAGACTCTGTTTTCTCTGTTTCCAGGTGGAGCTAATTCGAGTTGTCTACTTTCTTAACAATTAACTATGTCTTAATCCTTAACTTACTATTTTTTTATAATGATATGGAAGTGTATAATAATAATAAGTTGTCAATAAACATAAGCTAAAGATCAATTGTCGTTCATCACAACCAACTTCCTGTATCAACTGTATTTGACAGAGTGGGGTCAAAAAATGCTCACTGACGTTCGGCAGTTCAGTAAAAGTGGTCAATTATACAGTAATTTCTAGCACGAACTTGTGAAGTAAACTAATAGGTGAGTAGGTGTTCCACTGACGCTCGGTTATGTGAGCTGTACATATAAAAACAGATAATATTCAATTATAGGAGTAAAAGAAGAATAATAGGGCACCAGCAGGCATTTTCGAGGACGTTTTCGCGTTTTTAGCCAACTTCGCTACTTATCGCCATATTTCAAAAAATCATAACTCCGCAAAAAATTGTTCGATATCGGATTTCTTTCTTTTGTTTTGTAGGTATTGGTTTGAGCTACAATTTATTATATGCTGCCTTTCTTCAAAAAACGCTTTGTTGTCGTGTTATGGTTGAAAAATCGACAATAATCGCTAATTTGGGCGGTTTTTCACGATTTTGAGTATGAAGCCGATGGCTGACGTGGTAGCAAACTTCAGATTCGGATTCAGCCCCCCGAAAAACATGGAGAACCATTGAGAAAAAAGTTCCGCAGTTTTTTCCTTGCCAAACCCTTGGATTATTGGACTAATACTATCAATAGCAAAATATATGAGAGTCATTTGGCTTCACATATACAGGGCGCGCGAATCAGAATACTTGGGAAACTAGGTACCAAAGAATAGCGAATGTTGTCAGAAGACGAATTGAAAGACTTTATGATGATACATAGAAGAAGAATTTTGAACAGTTCGACATGAGGAACGATTCTCTATGGCGTGTGCCCGAAGGTCCAAGGAAATGAAAAAAAAAAAAGAAAAACTTTTATACAAATGCACTAAAAAGAAAAGAATAATTTCACTAACTGTTTGACCTAGGTTATTCTGTGAGTAGCATATTCAAAATCTTGTCGTGCAGGAATACCTATTTTATATTCGTGGCAAGCTTTTGAAAATTACCCAGGTCAAACATTTGAAGGAATAATTTAGTCCTTCTGAGTGTATTTGTATTTGTATAAACGCATGTCTTAAATTTTTTAAAATTATTTTTATTCATTCATGAAATTCGTCATTATATTGAATTCTGACAAAAACGTATAATCTCCGCCCCCCAAAAAAACCCACATACCAATTTTGAATGGAATCGGGTCATAATAACAAAACATGTCGCCATCTTGGAGCAGCCATCTTGAATTCATGAATTTTGACAAATGTCCGACCCCAAAAATCCCCACACCCAATTTTTTTATGGAATCGGTCTATTCACAAAACTCGTCCTCATCCTGGAGTCATCTTGCATTCGTGGATTTTGAAGAACAAAAAAATCATGATCTCCGACCCCAAAAACCCGCACACACCATTTTTTTTGGAATCGGGTCATAACCACGAACCTGGTCGATATATTTTGGGGCCGCCACCTTGAATTTATTGAGTTTGACAAAACTCGTCCGCCATACTGGAATTTTTGTTTTTTCTCTAGCAAAAATTCCATAATGCATTGTCAACGGAATTATAAACACCTTCCAAATTTCACGTTGATCAGACAACTAGAATTGGGTCACATTTCGCTTGTAAGATTTTATTACAAACCTACAGGCAGACATCGGGACAGGTGAAATCGAATAAAACCTTGTAAAAATATGAATCCATGTCAACCAAACGGTCCGATACGGGTTGTGCCTGATCCAGAGAATACGAAATTGTTTGGTAAATACTTCCGCAAATAGAAAAAAATTATAATTTTTCTGTAAAATAATTCTACTAGATATATGCCTGACAGCTTATATTGAATTTATGAAATTCAGATTCTTACATGCATTCAGTTCCCTTACAAATTGATAGTCTATTTATAGCATTGAAGTTTTTTCCTTCTCGTTGTTTGTTGTTTTTTTATTTTTGTTGCAGATTGTTGGGTTCTTGGCGATTGTTTATTCTCTGGATGAAAGAATTGAAATGATTCACCTGCATGCAAAACAGCATAATTGTTTCAGAAGAACTGCAACCGTTTCAGAAGAAACAAAAATGTTAGCCACGAACACATACGTAAGTAAGTGAGGTAAATTATCAAAAAACGGGCTCCATGAAGGACAGAAAGAAGGCTGCACCACCACGGGTACTTGATGAAGCTGGTACTGTGGAAGAACTGGGATAATTTGTAATGAATTCTCAATTTTCGTTGAGAAAGAAACAGGAATTTATTATGAATCGTTGCGAATAGTTCTGAAGCTTCATAAGTATTTACCATATGAAATGAAAATTTTGCAAGATCAAGGTGATGATAACCCCAATATAAGGATATAATTTTGCAAGCCGATGAAAAACTCAATAGATGCTGAGCCCGGAAGCATCGTTGTGATGATGAATGTACTCTCTTTCTGAATGAGGGAGTCAATGAGCAAAAGTGCCGTGAAGGGAGTGATAAAAATCTGCCCTTCTTTAGTGAAGAGGACACTCAGCATCTTCAAGGAGTGTATACAGTGCCTTCATTTCAAAACTTTCGACCCCTATTACTTCTTTCAGCAGGAAAAATTTACCGTAGGCAAAAAACACATCAATTTAGATATCGAGGGGGAAGTTTAAAACCAGTGCCAGTGGTATTTTAGGTTTAACCCCCTTACCCCTAGCTACCGCCACTTAATAATTTCAAATAGCACCCCCTATCTTGTAACACATCATTTTGAAGATCTTGAAAATCCACACTCAACCCCGTTCAGAAAACTGAAATTGGTTGATCCGTTCTCGTAAAAAGGACAAAAAGAAAATGAATTATAATAAAAAATAAAATAATAGCCATTGCAATGAAATAAATGTACCTTACTTCATTAGGTGTTCAAAATGTGCACCATTGGTAGCTAAGCAAAAGTACAATCTATTCTCGAATTCCTGTCGGACGTTTGTAAATGTTTCGTTAGTAATTTGTCTGCATGTGGCAGTAATCCTGTGTCTTAGATCCTGAATGTCCTGCGGGGGAGTTTTGTATACCATTGTCTTCAATAAATTCAGAGAAAGAAATCCAATGGCGTCAAATCCGGAGATCTCGCCGGCCATTCCAGAGCGCCCCATCTGCCAATCCATTTGTCAGGATACCGTTG
>JAFIRS010006986.1:0-29491 GCA_018342105.1 Gonioctena quinquepunctata | reverse complement strand
TTTTCCCCAGACACATTTGCAAAAGAGAGAAGAGTTTAAAAATGGGATATTTCACTGTCAGGAAGAAAAAGGGAAAGTCACTTCGAGCAATTTCTTTAAGCAGATACTGATTCTTAAATCTGTAATTAATATCATACTGAAGGGAATTCAAATTTTAATGTTTACTAATGAGCCATTCAAAACCCGCCATAAACACAAACAAAATTAGTATCATTGAATAGGTTTTTTCGATACCTTTAAAGAGGTGTCGCTTGCCGTAGGGTTCCATTTAAAATTATTGGTCAAATGGCCTTGTGACGTCATCTTTGACGATTTCTGTCACCTATCATCACTAGTAGGGAAGTTTACAATCTTTAATATTCAGCTTCCAAATTTCACTTGTTTATGTATGTATGTATAAACGTTCGAAAAATAAGAGGGGGGGGAGAAGACTTTTGAGAAGCACTGTATGTATATTGACTGAGGCTGCAAAAGGAAATTATTTTGTCTACAGGGTGGCTCAAAAAAGTGTGACATATCAAAGTTGTGTTTTTTTAAATGGAACACCCTGTATTTCGTTACACTTTTGAATAGGTCAGGAAAAAATTATATGTTTTCATAAAAGGTACTATGTACCTAACTATAACAGTTCTCGAGTTATTGATTTCTTTATGAAAATGCTAGGTACAATTGGAAACTAAATAACATCGAAATGTATAGAAATCATCCCTTCGAATTCTGACCAAGCAAAAGAGAGGTTTCGGGCCATTGATTTCGATAAAACCCGTTTCTCAATATCATACAGAATGTTCAAAAATCATTGTCACTTCTTTATAATTTCGGACAAAGATAACTTTGTTATTTCAAATAGAACACCTGTATTTTTTGGTCTGAACAACATAAAATTCAATTATCTTTCATTTCATATTGGGGTTCCCTATACCTAACCTAAATAGTTTTTCAGATATTGGCTTTTTCAAATAGTAGTTCTTATTTCAATGCATTCTTTGAATCAAGATAGCTTTGAAACGACATTTATTCAACTTGTTGAAAGAATTCTTATTGACAGTTATTGTGTTTTACGTTATTCAAAACATTCACTGAATTATTAGCGTTGGAAATGAAAACTTATCCCATTCAAGAGCGGATAGATATGATTTTAGCGATTGGTGAATGTTTAGAGAATTGCCTTTTGGCGTCGAGGGGGTATGCCCAAAAATATCCAGACCGGAATCATTCAAACAAGTTGGTTTTCAAACGATTGCTACATCAATTTCGTAGGACTGGAAGTGTAGCTTATGAAAAGTCAAATAGTCCAAAACCTATCATTGGAAATGAGGAAGATGAATTTCTTATTATGGGATCAATCATAGAAAACCCTCATACGTAAGATCGAGAAAGATACAGGGATAAGCAGACGGAGTGTTTCTAGAGTAATAAAAAAAAAAAAATTCCACCCGTACCGTATTCAGAGTCACCAGGAATTATATGAAATTGACTTCCATCGACGAATCGAGTTTTGTCTATGGGTTCTGGACAACTTTAGTGAGGATGAACATTTTTTGGATTCCATTTTATTTTCTGATGAATCTACTTTTCATAACAATGGCTTAGTGAACAGACACAACTTCCATTATTATAGTGATGTGGATCCTCATTATTTCCGCACTCTGGATCACCAGAATAGATGGTCTGTTAACGTGTGGGGAGGAATTATAGGTACACAAGTTATAGGACCATACTTTTTTTATGGAAACTTGAATGGGCAAATTTTTTTACAATTTTTACGAGATGATCTGCCTGAGCTTCTGGAGAATGTTCCGCTGAATATCGGACAACGGATGTGGTTACAATTGGATGGAGCTCCGGCACATTTCAAATTCAATGTCAGACAGTTTTTGAATATGTGCTTTCCGAATAAATGGATTGGTAGGAGAGGACCACAAAATTGGCCAGCGAGATCACCAGATTTGACTACCTCGATTTTTTCCTATGGGTATACTTGAAGAATGAGGTTTATGACACTCCTCCAACCACATTGGAAAATATGAAGGAGAGAATAAGGGCTGCTTTTCGAAGAGTGACGCCTCAAATGTTATTAAATGTTAAGAAGTCTCTCATAGAGAGAGTGGCTCTTTGTATTCAACAGGATGGTTGTAATTTCTAGCATCTACTCTGAATTGAATACATTTGTGTTTCATATTTTGTTGTTGTTTCAGTAGAATAATAAAAAAATATTGTATAGTCTGTTTAATGAATCACTGTCAGAATATGAATGTAAATGATAACTTCATTTTAGTGAACAGTAAATATTTTCGATAAAGTGTCAATGAGAATTCTGTGAGCAAATCAAATAAATGTCGTTTCAAAGCTTTCTTGATTCAAAGAATGCATTGAAATAAGAACTACTATTTAAAGAAGCCAATATCTGAAAAACTATTTAGGTTAGGTATAGGGAACCCCAAAATGAAATGAAAGATAATTGATATTTATATTGCTCAGACCAAAAAAATACAGGATGTTCTATTTGAAATAACAAAGTTATCTTTGTCCGAAATTATAAAAAAGTGACAATGATTTTTGAACATTCTGTATAATATTGAGAAACGGGTTTTATCGAAATCAATAGCGCAGAACCTCTTCTATGCTTGGTCAGAATTCAAAGAGATGATTTTCATACATTTCGATGTTATTTAGTTTCCAATTGTACCTAGCATTTTCATAAAAAAATCAATAACTATATAACACCCCTTATTTTTGAACCCCAAATTTGAAATATCTGATTTTAAATTTAAGAAGGTGGAATCACTTTGCCGATAGGCTGCTCAGGTTGATACGATTAGGCCGTGAGTAAGGTTCAATTGATGACTTTTCCTAGTTTGTCAAATTGGGCCACTAAAAAAAATTACACATCAATTAACTTGACTAGTTCAAGAGTTGAGCGCCAGGCTTGCTGAAGACAAAAGCCACAGATAAACAAAAATTTACTAGATAAATGTCACCTAGCTTGTATGGGCAGGCAAATAAATATGCAGGAAATCAACTTAACAAATTTATTCCACACACAAGAGTGACTGGTTATTATGAGAAAACTTGAACAAGTGAGTGGAATTTATAAAAAACTTTAACAATATTACTTGAAGAATATAAAAAAATTCAATGAAAAAAATTGAAAAATTACATGTGTATTAAATTTTTTTGACATTTACAAATGTCAAGATTCCTCTAGACGTTGGTGATACGGTATATACCTGCGGAGGTCTTCAATGGAGGGAAATGAAGATGGCTGGTTTATACGAAGATGGTCCCAGCGGTACGACGACGAAACTAGTCTCAGTGGTACAACGACGAATCTGGTCTCGGGTGGTTATCTATTGGTTTTTAGACCCCCTTGTTAGCGTGAATAGGTTAGATCTTCACGGACCAGGCTGAATTTGATGTGCTGCATGACCTCCTAGGGTACCAGTCCTTCTGTCTCAGTAGGTGGCTTCACTCCGTGGTTATATCATGCGAAGAAGATGATAGGAATCAAAATTTGTACAAAATGGGGGAGAACGAAGGATATCCTTTGAACCTCAAGGTTTTATGATTCAAATTTTAATCTAGAGTCAAAAGATAGATGCAAATGATAGCATGCAACAAAAATGCCTCAGTCCATATATAAGACTGGAAGATGACAGTGAAAGAGCAAATAAAGTAGCAATAAAATATGCTATTCTGGTTTTCGATTTCCAAGTTGATTTTAATCATTTAAAAAAATTAACAATGGGCAAAATTCAAAACAGAATTGAACAAACCTCACCCAAAACGTTATGCTAAAATTCAGTTAAATTTTGAAACAAAGTAAGCTTTGATAATGTGACTAAATGTACCAGAAGAGTCCAAAATAAAATGGAATGAGTGAATGTATTCAAAAATAACTATAAACATTTCCTTAAGACTTTGCCAGAGGAAAAATATACTATTTTAAAGCAAGTACCATAGGAAAATATAGCGTTATGAACCAAAATATTAATCAGGCCCCAGAGCAAAATTATACTATTCAGTTAAGATATGAAGAGAGAGACCAAACGTCTTTCAGTGGCACAACTCTCTTAGATAAAGATAAAGTTAAATAATTCTTTTTATTGAAGAATTTTCAGAGATAAACCGAAGAGGGAGACCGCACGTCTTTCAGTGGGCACAACTGTCTTAGATAAAGATAATTTCGAAATAGGGCGGCGATTCCCTTTTCGAATCGATAAGCCAGGTAATTCTCAAAAAAAAATTGAATGAATTTCCCTGCTCTTGGCGACAATGCAAAGTTTTACTTCAAAGTATATGTTCTGCAAATAGTTGGATTCCTTGATATATGTGGCAACTGAACACCACATTTTGTGCCATTCTTAGCCGCCATTCCATCATAGTATGTGGATGAAGTCAACAGGTGCATCATTTGATTATAATTGTGCCCATTGTTAGAGATATTCTTAAGGTAAGGATATGAAAAAATATTCATTATAACCTTTATTTCGTATGAACTATACATTTTCTATATTTCTACCCAATCAATATGCTGATAAGGGAGAAATATCAAATCTAACGTAACCAATAAATGTTTTTACTGAGAAAAACCCAAGTGTCAATTACTGGTAAACGAAAAATCATGTTGAACCAGTTATTGACACATGTGTCAAACACTAGAACACCAATATTTTTGTGGTTGTGAGTTGCTTGTAGATCTCCGTCAAAAGGTGGTTTTAATATATAATTTTCATTTTCTAAAACCTACGATGTCCAGTTATCGACAGTAGTGTCAATTACTGGACAATAACATGTCAATAATTGGGTTGAACACTTTTCAGGTATGGCCCCAAAAAAGAATTATAAACCAGAGCAAATGGCTGCAGCTCTTGGAGCTCTCGAGAGGGGAATACATGTTTCTGCTGCAGCTAAAGAGTTTAATGTACCAAGAGTAACACTTCTTCATGAATGGAAAGAAAAGAGTCCAAGAGAATGCTCAATGGGACCATCAATTTGACCGCAATGGAGGAAAATATTCTAGTACTGTGGATAATCGCGATTTCGAAACTTCATTATCCAATAACAAAAGACCAGCTGTTAGACAGTGTGGAGTATATCATAAAAGAATCAAACAGGAAAATCTATACCCTTGGACTTTAAAAGAGCGTTATTTTGGCCTGAACCTGAAGAATCTACAAGGAAGAGGAGATGCAAAGAAAAAACACCTTCTGAAATCACATCTGCTGCTTGGCAGAAATATCATTCTAGAAAAGAAAATGAGAAGAAAAAAAAGCAAGAGGAAAAAGAACAGAAAGCTAGGGTAAGAGTGGAGAAGAGAGCGGAAAAAGACAAGGCGAAAATTGACTCGGAAAGTTCGGATGAAGAAGACAGTTTGGATGATGTGACTATATCTGAAGAAAAATAATATTGCGAGCTTGACGGGATGAACAATGTGTCCGCTGGAGACTATGTCTTAGTGAAATTCTTTGGAGGAAAAAGAAAAACAACTCAATATCGTTATGTTTGTGTTGTTCAAAATGTACTACATAAAGAGAATGAGATTAAAGTTATGTCAATGAAAGTATCCAATACTGAAAAAGATGTTTTTAGATAGATGAAAGTGATGTGTCACTGGTGGAATGTCGGCGACAATAGGAAAATTGCCATCACCTGAAATCCTTGTAATTGGAGACAGGGTGAAATATCAATTCTCAAAACCAGTTGACGTCTTTGAGAGCAAGTAGGGATTCTTTTCATTTTATTATGACCTGACCTCAATTCCTACTTACTTTTTTATTATATTCTTGCTTATTTAAGGAAGTTTAATCTCAATCAATTGTTTATTTTTCACACTACTCAAGTGGAATTCATATATTCATATATGTACAAGTATTGAAATGAATAAATTTTTATACTGTCAAACACTGGGTGTCAATTACTGGGTAGCCTCGAAACTTGTTCTGTCAATAACTGGTACAAAAAACGACCAATACTTTAATTTTTTTACAAATATAATTTTATGATTCCCAGCCATTTTCATTAGTAGAAGTGGAGAAGGACAAGTTAAGACATCATCTGGAATACACAGAAAAAAATTACGACTTTTTTTTATCCTGTCATAAAAAAAAATCTGAATTTTTTGTTCTAAAGGTGTCAATCATTGGGTGGTTTACCTTAACTGAAATGAATTGATTCTACAACGATCAAAAATCAAATAACCATCACTGTGAATTGAATGAAGTAAATCGGTAAAAGGAACTTATTAAATGTGAATAAAATTTTATGCTTGAGGAGTATATTAAATCGAGTGTTCTGAGACAAGTTAGGCAGAGGTACAATCCTCTCCAGAAGCAATTCCTTCCCAAGAGAAAACAAAATTAATCTCATAAACGTCTTGTTATGAAATAAAGAAAATTGCTTACCGGAGGCCTGTCCTATAAGGCAAACTGCGTAACTGTCCCAGAATAGTCGAATACACCCTTTGCAATCGGAATCCCCTGGTAGTGTGAGATAAGTAAGCGCTAGTCCACTCGAAATTACCAATTATCTGGTACCTAAAAATGGAAAAAGCGTAGAACTGATTTCCAGAAAAAATTAGTCCCCAATGGTCTGAACGGATACTACGTCAGCCACATAGACATGTGCCGTAAAATATTTGCCAAATTGGCCTATTTTTGGTTTTTTCTTTACTTAAATCCAAAACACAAATCAACCTTGATAGGAATTAGCCAAAGGGAGTATCATATACGATATGTAAGATATAAAATAATATAAAGATAATTTAATCGGAAATTTACAGATAATTCCAAAGGTGAGAAAAATCTGACAGTATAGAATTCATACTTGACCTTCAACAATAACCATCCAAGAATTCGAATATTACAAGCATATAAATAGCGGAAAAATAATGTTAATCAACTACATCATTGATTGCAAAATAGGAAAATAATTATACTCCACCAATATCAACAGCGATAGCCATCCAATTTAAAAATCGTAACGTACCAGAATCAGTTCATTCAGCACACCTGCCTTTGTCGAGGTTTTCGAAGAAAGAGAACGATCATCCTTTCGGTTCGAACAAATCACCAATTCCCTGTTTTTTCACAAACCATTCTCGGTTTTTTCTCTATTTAAAAACACTTATGGAAAAAACAAGCGCTCACTTGACATGAATACAACTGTCATGATATAATTTTCAAGAGTCGATAATAAAGAGCGCTGTTTCATAGTTCACGATCTGAGCAGTGTCTACTGACTCGCACCACCGTAAAGATAACCAGAAAAATTATTAGAAATTGATTATGTATGAGGAAGTAACGAAAAATTCTTTACAAACGGTTATAGTTAGGTACATAGTACCTTGTATGAAATCATAATATTTTTTACTGACTGTACAAAACTGTAACGAAATACAGGGTGTTCCATTTAAAAAAACACAACTTTGATATGTCACACTTTTTTCAGCCACCCTATAGACTCCAAAATAATTTTTTTTTGCAGCCTTAATCAATATACATATAATAAAATGGAGAAGTTCCCGAAAAACTCAATGGTTTGGTTTACAGGGACCGTGTCGTATGGGGTGCCCCACCCTGTATACAAGTTGGTGCATGTGCGATAATAATTTCAGACGTACTTAGAATCGTTGCAAGTCAAACAGCATACAGGGTAGGTCAAAAAATATAAAAATTGTAGAAGAGTAAAATTCAGCAAAATGTTATTGAGATAAGTTGTTCAGAATTAAAAGTTATGCCTAAATAGCAAAACATGGCCTCCCAAAAAAAAAAGTTTTAAACTGATAATTTTACAAAAAAAAATTTTTTATATTCATCCTAAACACTCTCATAAATTAATGAAAATAAAATCAATTTCGCATAACTCTGTTCAAACTCAAGCATATTTGTGAAATCAACTCAGATTTTTAATTTTTTATGGAATGGAAAACTTCATGTTTGTTGCAACGATATTCAAACAGACAGGGTCTTTAGACTGTAAATATTAAAATGAACGTACCAAAATTGGATTTACTGAAAAATATCAATTATAAGTACTTTAGGCAATTGACGAAAACCTTAGAAGATCCACCCAAGAAATTTCTGCTTATACAGGTGTTAAGAAGATTCTTCAGAAAAAGAAATATCATGCATATAAGCCAAAGTTTATTTCCACGTTTCAAGAACGAGACTGCATTGCGGTATGACTTCTGCATATGAATTCAAAGACAAATAGAAGATCAACGTGATTTCCATAGACACATTTTTTCTGGGAATGAATCCACTTTCATAATAAATTTTACTTTCAACCCTCATTTATTTTTGTCCATGGGTATCAACGACTATTTTAGCAGGATTTCATGTTTATCGATTAATTTGTACAGTATTTCAATAAACATTTAAAATGAAAAATTTTCGCTTTGAATTAGAGTTTTTCAATACGCATATTATCATTAACTACTATTTTACTTTGTTAAGAAGAATTTTTGCGATATTTTAAAGTGTTTATTAATATCGTTGCAAACATGAAGTTTGTGATTCCCTAAACTATCAAAAATTTAAGTTAATTTTACCAATATGCTTGAATTTGATCAGAGTTATGCGAAATTGATTTGAATTATGAAATATTTAAGGGTGAATATAAAAAAAGTTATGTTTAAAAAAAACTTGGATGGTCTTGTTTTGGTATCTAGGCATAACTTTCAATTATAAATAACTTTTGAAGGGTACTTTACTCCTGTACAATTTTTATATTTTTTGGCCTAACCTGAATGCTGTTTGGCATTTCATTAATTTCAGATACATGTCACGGATAAAATTACGACAAACTATGCATTTTCTGAAAGCGGGTCAAATTTTTCACGTTTTGGTTCTGGTTCCAAATCGATACGACGATTTTCAATTATCTGAGAATTTTAGGGGTATGTATGTGCTTTGTGCGACTTTCCCGATGTTTTTTCCGAAGTTTCTCTGTATACTCTGGCCATAGACCAAAACGACCAGTCTGAAACGATTGGCGATCGCAGAAATGCTCTATCTTTTTTCCTTTTCCAGATTCGTCGGATAACATATATTTCGTATTTTTTTATTGTTATTTTTGCCATTTCATTGATTTCAGATACATGTCGCGGATAAAATCTTGACAAATTATATATTTTCTGAAAGCTGATCAAATTTCCTACGGTTTGGTTTTGGTTCAAATCGATCCGACGATTTTCAATTATCGAAGAATTTTAGGGGTATGTGCCTTTTGCAATTTTCCCGATTTCTTTTTTTTTTCGATTTTTTCCTCGATACTCTGGCCATATACCAAAACGACCAGTTTGAATTGATTGACGATCGCAGAAATGCTCTATCTTTTTCCCTTCTCCAGATAAGTCGGATAACATATTTTTCGGATTTTTTTATTGATTTTTTTGGCATTTCTTTGATTTCAGATACATGTCGCGGATAAAATCTTGACAAACTATATATTTTCGGAAAGCGGGTCAAATTTCCCACGTTTTGGTTCTGGTTTCAAATCGATACGACGATTTTCAATTATCGAAGAATTTTAGGGGTAGGTATGTGCCTTGTGCGATTTTCCCGAATAAATTTTTTTTTTCTAATTTTCTCTCGATACTCTGGCCATAGACCTAATCGACCAGTTTCAACCGATTGGTGATCGCAGAAATACTCTTTTTTTTCCTTCTCCAGATAAGTCGGATAATATATTTTTCGGTTTTTTTTTATTGACCTTTTTGGCATTTCGTTGATTTCAGATACATGTCGCGGATAAAATCTTGACAAACTGTTTATTTTCTGAAAGCAGGCAAATTTTTTTAGAATTTTCTCTCCATACTCTGACCATAGGTCAAAACGACCAGTCTGAATCGATTGGTGATCGCAGAAATGCTCTATCTTCTTTTTTTCTCCAGATAAGTCGGATGCACCAATTTTTGACAATATTTGTACTTTGGTTGTGCAATCAATTTTAAAAATTCCCATATGTTGCACACTTAAATGGCCAAACTGTATATACATATATTTCCAGATAAACAACTAGAATTTAAGTAACAAACTAATACAACGGCATCCCCTCAAATGGGGCCCATTCTCTATATTCTGCTTCGCGTTGAGGATATCGAAAAAAGTTATTAGAAAAAGTTGTCAGTATTGAGCCTCAATAAAAAATACATTTCAAAATTCGCATTCGAAACAAATATTGAACAGAAGTGTCAATTTGACAAAAAATACATTTCAAGAGAGAAACATACAAACAAATAACTCTTGATTTTTGAAAACAGCAAAAAAACAGTTTAAAGTACCAATCAGTTGAGATAATTACTCATTGTATATAAATAGTAATGATTATCCGATGTAGCTTCTCTCAACTAATCCTTCTTCAATTTGAATTCATTTCTCAATTATTTTACGATTCAAAAGTAGTTCAGAAGGACTATTTCTTACTATCCAGCATATTTATTTATTTATTTATTTATTATTGTGGGATACAAACAGGGCAACTCCCAAAAATGTATCCACTATGTGATTATAAGATTGCAATAAGAAGTATAAACACATATATACAAATATATGTGAAAAAGTGAATTGGCTGAGCCCTCGGCGTAACATTAGATTTGAGACCATATATAACGTATTCAAAAAAAATAAAGTCTTCATTTTGGTATATATTTTTCAATTAGCTTACTGCTCTTTGTGGATACAAAATACTGAATAATTTTTTGTGGTAAATCACCCTTTATAAATGTTCATCAGGATATATACTAATACATTTCCATGCACAGATCGAATGGTATAGAAACGAAGGAAGAGTAACCGAAGAAGACAGATACACATTTGTCAACGAAGGAGGGTTCCATTGTGTTGATGTGGTTCCCGTGACAGCTGATGATTCCGGAAGATGGACTTGCACCGCTCGAAACGCACTTGGTCAAGCGTCCAGCTCGTGCCATCTCAACGTACTTGGTAAGAGAAAGAAAAAGAAAGAGGTAACTTTTTCAATTAAATCGTCAAAATGGTGGAAGCATATAGAAAAAGGTTTCTGGTTGAGAGATAATATTGTTGAAATCCTTTCAGAACGTTATATTGATTGAAAAATTCAAATAATGGAACGAGATGAAATCGGCAAAATTCCAACTTTGAGTTCGACTTTCTATGTCTATATTTTGATGAGCCCTTGTCTCTATGATTGCTTTAGCTACAGCTTCTCAAACACGTTTTGCGAAACCTTGATTTTTTTATCCAAGCCACCCCCAAAATCACCCATAAAGGAAAAAATGTGTCAAGGATCTAATTTTCCGCTCATATGGTAAAAGGACACGAAATAGCCTTTAATTTAGTAGTTTTTGGAGGTAGGAGATATTCATGGATATTTTTTGCTTTGTTCAAAAGTTTATGAAACCAGCAACCTGGCGACCAAACGGAATTTTACGTCTATATGTTCCATCATATTTTCTTGGGACAAGTGAATGGACAAATAAGTGGAGGTTTCTGAGATAATTGAGAAAAACTGAAGATATGTCCTTAGTAGAGACCTAATTTCCTATGTGCAATAATCGCATAATGCTAATTTCTTTTAACATATCGAAATATGTGTCAACCTCCTGAACATTTTTTAATGTTGGAGAATCAGAAACATAGTACGGGTGAGTCAGAATGAGACCGATAACTCCATTTTTTCATTCATCATATTATTTGATCGAATCGATGTCGCGGATTCACTGATATGTTACCAAACTTTCTTGCATGATTGTTTTGACAGATCAACTGACAAACAAACCCAACCTAAAATGCATAATACTCCATTTAGATAAGAGTTAAGGTCTGAAATAGTTTTTGCGAAAAACTGAAGGTAAATACTCTTAATTTGTTGAAGTTTATGTTGGAGTATCATTATCAAAGCCATTTCTGATCGAATTAGCTGGAAAATATTATCCAATCAACATGTTTTTGATGAAGAAAAACAATTATTGTGTATTAATCATTTATTTACATACACGCATGTACATTTATTTAATTTATTCATTTGGACGTTCATGCATTCTTATATATGTGTGTGTGTATCTATGTGCATGTGTATATGTGTGTATATAAATTTTTTTTATTTTTTCTCTTTTCTGTAATTCGTTATGTTAAATATTACCTCCCAAGCATTTCCTGTAATTGGGTGTACACCTGTTGGGAATAAAGAGCTATCTATCTATCTATCTACTCAAATGATAGAAACTACATAGAAACAAACAAGGCATTAAAGCAAATGTTCAGGTCCATTTGAACATTCAAATGGACCACCATTTTGTTCAATACACAATTGGCACTCCGTATCATTGACTGTCGCACGCTTCGGAATATTCCTGGTGTATCCTGTATTAACGTACATGCTGCTAAAATTCTTGCTGTTAAATCTTCCACAGATTCTACAGGTGTTTCATCCACTGCGGATTCAAGGTATCACCACAAAAAAAGTCTAGTGAAGGTAAATCCGGAGAACATGCAGGCCAATGTATGGGACCACGTCTACCTATCCACCGATCATGGAATGTTTGATCAAGAAATTGACGAACGATTCGTTGGAAATGAGCTGGTGCTCCGTCATATTGATACCACATTCTTTGACGAACCAATAGAGGTATGTCGTCAAGTAGCCCAGGTAAAACACTCGGTAGTTCTGCCATTCTAACGGGGAGGAAGAAGATATGGTCCAACGATACGATTTTCGATAATTCCTACCCAAATATTCACTGCAAACTTTAGTTGGTAACCTTTTCGAAACATTCCATGCGGATTTTGTTCATGGTTGTTCCTACTATTGAAATATCAATCTCTTGTGAATAGAACATATCTGGGAAAGTTGTTTGCTCCTTCATACATTCTCAAAAACCATTCACAAAAAAATCTACGAGGGCCATAATCACCAGCATCTAGGGCCATCACTTTCTGTAGGCGAAATGGATACAATAATTTTACACGTGCTACCCGACTTACTGTTGATTGTGATACTTGTAACCTATACGAAATAGCCCGAGTGCGGGTAGAAGGATCTGTTTCTAATCGTCCAAAAATTTGTTTTTCCGTAACTTTATCTCTTCTTGTTCTATTCGTACCACAATGGTGTTTACTGAATTAAAAGGATCCTGTTTCCTTCAATCGTCGATGCACAGCTATAAAAGTAGTGAAATGTGGATGATGTCTGTTTGGATATCTATGTTGATATAATTCAGCAGCGGCTCTCGCATTTCCCCCTGTTTCACCATAAACGAAATGCATATCTGTATATTCTTCAAATAAATAATCCATTTTGAAACGATGTTCACTGACTGAAATGATGACAGACGACTTGACAATAATACAAACTGTTTTGGGTTACTGTTGATTATGTCTAATGCAAGTATCGATATATCAGTGGAACAATGAAAAAAGGCTACGTTACTTTTAAGTTCCAAATTTCGTGTATGTTTTATGCGTTGATCTGTGGTGTACTGAACAGCTTACCACAAACTATCATGAAAGGCTCGACTTTAAAACTAGTTTTCACGAATCGAAAGAAATCATTTAAGTTGATATTAATACACAATAATTGTTTTTCTTCATCAAAAACATGTTGATTGGATGATATTTTCCTATATAATTCAATCAGGAATGGCTTTGATAATGATACTCCGACATAAACTTCAACAAATTAAGAGTACTTATCTTCAGTTTTTCGCAAAAATTATTTCAGACTTCAACTCTTATCTAAGTAGAGTATTATGAATTTGAGGTTGGGTTTGTTTGTCAGTTGATCTGTCAAAACAATCATTTGCAAGAAAGTATGGTAACATATCAATGAATTCACGACATCGATTCGATTAAATAATTTGATGAATAAAAAAATGGAGTTATTGGTCTCATTCTGACTCACCGATTCTACCAACATTAAAAATGTTTAGGAGGTTGACACATATTCCGATATGTTGTTAGGAATTAGCATTATGCGATTATTGCACATAGGAAATTATGTCTCTACTAAGGACATATCTTCAGTTTTTCTCAATTATCTCAGAAACCTCCACTTTTAGGCACATGGAATGTTATGACTTTTAGGTTGACTATCGATGAGCCGAACTGATGGCAAACGCTCATTTGTCCATTCACTTGTTCCAAGAAAATATGAAGGAACATATGACCACATACTATCATAACTACGCCACTGGTTCACGAAAATAAAAAATTATAACTTTAAATTAGCTCGTTGATAAACTTCAATTAGTGTACTGAGTTTCAATTTTTTTTCTTCAGGAATTTTGGAGAAAACAAATTAAATCTTATTTTTTTTCGTAATTTCGACACCTTGTATCTAAGAGGGGATAAATTGATAGCAACTTTTCACATCGAAATGAGGTGAGGAATCTGTAGTCGGAGTTTGTCGGTCTTATTCTGACTTACCCTGTATATGTATATATTCTTCATGTTGCCAAATAAGTGCGAACGTTTTTAGGGGGTGATTCCTTATCGAAAATTAAAGGGGGTCTTTCATGTAACCAAAAGCTCTTAGGCCTTTCCTTGGAAAGTTGCACGTAGTACTTGCTACCGTAGTAGTAGTGAAAATAAAAAAGTAGAAATGAAAAATTTGGCGAATCCCATATTGACTGTGTTTCATTTCAGTTCCGAAAACTTACAAACCCCCCGAGTTCCTCGAAGATCTGCGCGCTCTTCTCACCGAACAGGGCACAGTTTCTTTGGAGTGCAAGGTCGTGGGAGTGCCTACTCCCACGCTGCGCTGGTTCAAAGATGGCAAGGAGATCCGAGCAGGCGACGTTTTCGCACTGACGGCCAACGCTGACGATCCCACTTCTTTGGGCACCTACGTATGCGAGGCGGTCAACTGCATGGGGAAGGTTGTCTCGAGCTCCAAGGTTCACGTGATGGGAAGTGGAACTACGGAGAGATCAGCTGATAGGTGGAGTATTTATTTATAAAAATGTTTTTTTATATAACAGAATTCGTAGATTGTCTCGACAATATGTCCATATCTATTCTCTTTTATTGATTATATGCCGTGCCAAATATCACTAGTTTGTTGTATGGGCCATAATGTTTGCAACATATGGGAAAAATATTATAAGAATTACAGAAAATATTTTATGTTGCAAGGTATCACTTGCCATATGTTGCCATTTAAAAATATAGTAACTATTTTGCTGAGCATTACAACAGATGCACGGTATAGGTATTGCCAACTTTATCATCAGTCCAACCTTGAAAATTTCACGTGTTTGTGTATATTTCATTGAATCATATAACCAAACATTATATAAATCACACCTCCAAAATCATACTGATATGAGAGAGTTGCTGAAGAAAGACATTTTGTTCATTGATACATGACAAAATTTGAGTCTTCAACGTTTTCAGCTATATTTCGTTAAAAAATTTCTGTCAGATTTTTAAATCTGAAAAATGATCGCTACATAATGTTTTTGCCGTTGACTTCAACTACACTGTTTCTATGACAATTTGTTTTCGTAAAGTTTCTATTACGGATTCCAGGATATTTTTTTATGAGTTCACTAATGAATCTTCAAAAGAATTTTTTTTTTTATTTGGAGACAAAACAACAAATTCAATATCTATGCAGGGGACTGTATCTATATAGGAATCAGTCTTTATGTAGTCACTGATTTCACATCATTCTTCAAAACAATTTCTTTTCATTTTCAGCCATGTACCAACCGGACCTCCACCGATATTCAAACGAGATTTACAAGACGAATCAATAAAAATTGGTGATCCCATTCTACTCACATGCCAAGGTGAGTGGGAGTTTGTTTTCAAAAAAATATTCAAACACTGGTTATTTTTGGATACTGATTATATGGAATAACAGTTCAACTTACTCAGGTGAAACATATCAGCTCTTCAGTGGTTGATAATACATGAAGCTCTAAAATAATGCTTGAAGCTATTCAAGGTGATTCACGTAGGTCGTGCATTAGGTTTTTTTCAACTTACAGTTGGATTAGAAACCTGAAATTTGAAATGGTGTCATGATCAATCGTGTCCGTTCCACCTTAAATATTTTTAGTCTACAGCTATACAGAGTGTGCCAAAAGTCAGTACCAACTTTCTTATTTTAAAGGGAAACCTACTGATTCTGAGTTTAGAACCTGAGTTATGGTGACTTATAATAATAATAATAATAAAGCGGCTTTATTCATCATTTTGGTTAAAAATAAAAGAAAGGTACAGAGTGGCATGGAATAATAAACAAGGTTAAAAATGATAAAAGGCGAAGTGTCAGCAAGAGCCGTTTTTCAACTTAACCATGAAGAAATAAAAAATTAAATAATAAAAATAAGAATAAATACTCTAAATTTATATATAATATTTGAAATGATTATAGATCAATGAGTTACCTAATTGAACAACAAGGAAAAAAAACATTATAGTAAATTCAACAAGAACATCCAAAATTGGGTAGCAGTCATCAACGTCTTAAAGAGAACTGATTATCTCTTAGTAAGAGTTTCAGCCTTTTTTTGAAATTGGATAGCGTGTAAGACCTAAGATCATTGGGTAGCTGATTGTACAATTTGGCGGCATTATATGAATAACTTCTGGTAAAGATTGCAGAGGAGTGAGAGGGGATAACAAGTAAGTGTCTATTGCGTGTTCTGAGGTTGTTTAGCCTTTCGAACAAATATTTTGGAGCTTTGGCTTCAAGTATTTTTTGTGTGAATGAGAGTATGTGAAGAGTCCGAAGATCGTCCAACCTCAGCCAGCCCGAGTCTTCCAGTGCAGCACTAATATGGTCAAATTTGCGGATACCGTAGGAGAATCGTATACAAGAGTTTCGTATTCTCTGAAGGCGATATTGGTCGTATCTATGGAGGGCAGGTCCATAGATACTATCACAATAAAACAACTTTGACGTTATCAAGGTTTCACATAAGGTGAGCTTCAGGTGCTTAGAAAGTAGATGTCTATTTGGAAATAATTGCCTTACTACATTGTGAGATGCTTGACATAGATGGCTAACGTGTTTAGAGAATCTTAGAAGGGTGTCAATCCATAGTCCCAGATTTTTGCCTTCATTAACTATAGGGATTATATCGTTTCCAATATTAATTTTCAGTTCATCACGAACTTCCTCCAATTTCTTTGCGGAGCCAAAAAGCATAACCTGTGACTTCTTAACATTAAAAACGTAAGTTATGAGCTGTGGAAAAGTCATATAAGTTATTCAAATCATTATTCATATAATTTTGAGCAGCGGTGAGATTAAGACTATTGAAAGAAATATAGAGTTGGGTATCATCGGCGTAGTGATGTATTCTTGCATTTTCAATTATTTCATGGAAATCGGAAATATATACGGAGAAGAGAAGCCTGGGGAACACCGAAATCTACATTCAATGAATCTGACTCAATGCCATCCAAAACAACACGTTGGGTACGATTGGTCAAATAGTTAAATATGAGATCTACGGCCCCGTTAGAAAAACCAAAGTATCTGAGCTTGGAGCAGAGTAAGGAGTGGTCTAAGGTGTCGAATGCTTTACTTTAATCTAATAATACCAAACACGATATTTGCCCTCGGTCCGCTGCCTTGAAAAGATCATCCGTGATTGCCATTAGTGCAGTTGTAGTACTATACCCATTCCGAAAGCCAGATTGTACGGGGGTTATTATTTGATTGGCGTATATGAAACCTGTCATTTGGTCTTTGATGATCATTTCTAGGGCTTTGGAGAGGGAAGGCAGTATACTTATGGGTCTCATGTCAGAAAGATCGGTAGGGAGATTACATTTGGGCAGAGGGAAAATCAGTGCATGTTTCCATTCAGAAGGGAAGGTACTCGAGTTCAATGCGGAATTTAAAATGAAGGTAAGATGTTCAATCAAGTGTGATAGTACCAACTGAAGCATCCTCAGGGAGATTTGATCAGTTCCAACCGCATTGCTTTTTATTTTATTTAGATATTTCTAACAGTTTCGGGAGATACATTGCTGAAAGAGAAATCAGTTTCGTTTCTGACATTATTATATTTATCAAGAAGAGATAATTGTAAGTCAGATTTGTCAGTATGAATAATGCAATTGAATTGACGATTTATTTCGTTCACGTTTTTCAGTTGCTCTGGGATGCTAGGTTTTGACTTTTGCCGAAGAATATCAAGCGACCTGAGAGTGTTGTAGATCTCTATTGAATTTCTACTTTTCAAGACGTGCCTTTTTTTCCCGGCGTATGGCTCCTGTGGTATAATTCCTCAATTCAGTATAACTTTCCCATGATGCAATGGTTCTCAAGGATTTGTACTTGCTATATGCTTTATTTCTGAGTTTAATCATTAGTTTTATATCATAGGTATGCCAAGGAGCAGGAGGTTTGGATACTCTAATAGTCGTTAAAGGTGCGTGGTGACTAAATAAATCGATTAGACCTTGGTTCAGAAAATTAAGCATTTCGTCTACAGAAAGTAATTCAAAAGATGACAGATCTTCATTGAAGAGATTCAAGTCGAACCTGGAGAAGTTCCGATAAGTTACATACGTGGGATTCCTTCTCAATTTAGGACAATCCACTTGGCAACTGACCGCCAAGTGATCCGAAATTCCGTTAACGTCTAGGACCTCTAACTTTAATATATTTTCTGGATTCGAAACGATTAACAAGTCAATCAGTATTTGGCTGAGACTAGTGATTCTGGTAGGTTCATCCACTTGTTGAGTGAGGCTGAAAGATTCGAGAAATTTATAGAAGATATTGCAACGATTATCATTGGCTAGTAAGTTAATATTCAGATCCCCTCCAAATATAAGGAAGTTACTCTCAGTTACAAGGTTTGCTATAGTTTCCTCTAGTTCATCAAAACACTCTATTATGCTGGCCGATGGTGGGCGATGAAGGACCCCAAACAAGTAAGACTGACTTTCAAAGGTTACGGAAATCCAAAGTTGTTCCAAGAAATTACTTACCTGCGAGAAGATTATTTCAAATTTGATCGACTCATGAACGTAAAAAGCAATACCTCTTCCTCTGCCATCTCTGTCAGTCACACAATCTGAATTTATGTCTTTGTTTAGCCAAGTCTCGGATAATCCGATATTGTCATAATTACCATTAAGTATAAAATCACAGAGCACATCAAAACCTCTAAATATTACAGTTTTTGATATATAGTGTGATAATTCGAATTACAATAGGCTATATATCACAAACAAAAGATGATATCAAAAAATGATCAGAACAGTTTGTAGGATAGGTAGGGAGAACTGAAATGACATAAAAGAGAACTCACCGCCATCAAGCCACTAGGCCCTACCTACCCCAACTAAAAAAGTTCAAATAGCAAACCCCTACTCCTGATACATCATTGAAAAGCCTATAAAAAATGCTATCCAAGGGTAAAATCAATAATTGTGAAACATTACCTTAAAAGGGAAATTTAATGAAGTTTTTGTTGAACAACAAATTTGTAAAAAATGTCAATGAAGTAAATGTTCAAAGTGATTTCCGTTGTTTTGTAAAAATAAAATAGCCTATTTTGAAATAAACATTTTTCACTTCCAGTGGTAGAAAAAGCCCAAAAAATTTAAAACAATATTCGTGTACCCCCTAAAAAACGTTGGGTATTATGTACAATACTTCTGAGGATATAATAAAAAATACTGTTCCAGTGTCTGTACCTCCTTGGCCGAAATCCATCCACTGGTACAATTCCGAGGGTAGAATCGACGACGTTCAAGGCAGCAGGTACAAGCAGATGGCGGATGGAATTGGAGGGTACATGCTGGAAGTGAAGCCAACCGAGGCGATTGACCAGGGAGAATGGAAATGTGTTGCAATGAGCGACGATGGGGTTGTTTCTATCTCGACTTGTGAAATCAAAATGATGAGTGAGTAGCCAGAGTGAACATCCCTTTCTTAGAAAATCTTAACCAAACTTTTTGGATCCTTACCTAGCTAGAGTCACAGCAATGAAGAATGTCACTGGGTCTGTTAAATGACTTGAAACTTTATGACCGTATAGCCTAAATGTTTAGAAATACACATGTTTTTGTTTCATTCCAATCAAGCGAGTAGTGTTGAAGTTACGACAATTTTAGTTTCCGTTCTATTCAAATATTTCGGGTGAGCGCGCCATGCTCGCGTGACGTCATTCCACAACACAACGTTCTCACCGTACACTCAATCATTGCTTTGCTATCGGATGTTCGACCACAATAACGTTTTTAACTTGAGTTTTTATGTGAATCAGTGTTACAATAGTGTTATAAGTATAATATTAGATATGGATGACGGTTTTGAAAAAGGACAATCTGATATCTTGCCTGAAATAGACGGGTTAATGGTTGCCCACTATTTTTCAAATAACTCCGATTTCTTGGCCGCCGAGATGCGAGGAGTAAAAATGCAGAAGTAAGTATTACTTAATAACATTTTACTTTTTATCATAAATCTTTTTATCCCTATAAGTACATATTTCTCATTACTAGTGTTTTATAAATGTACGTCATATTGATACTATGAACATCTTACTTGACATTAAGTTCCTGAGAAGGAAGAATGCCTACATAGTTTCATGACTTACATTTTGTATTTTTTCAATATGTAATGTAACAAAGAATTAACATAGTAAACCTAACCTGAACATTATGTACCAGAGGAACAGAACTTTTTAAAATTTGAATTTGATATATTTTTTTCAAAAGTAGGTTATTATTAGGATGCACGCGACTACACCAATTAAATATTATTGAGCTAAGATGAAAAACCTCTCATATTGATTTCCTCTTCAATGTGATCGTGGATAAGTGCATTTTATGTATTTTGGGTAAATATAAAGTTACTCTACACATGCACTCCGAATATAGGGAAAAAAAATGCGGCGGTCTCATACCGTTCCCGAGTTAAAGAACTTAAAAAAAATTACCCCATTTTCAAGCACCGTTTTCTCGCACAAAAATCACTCAAAATGCCTCCTTCTTCTTAACAGCATGAACAATACACCCTAAATCACTTATATTCGGCAAAACTTTGCACAAAATATCGTCGTTTTTATCGAAAAAATCATCCTTCTCACACAGTTTCAAATAAAGAAATGTTACACTTTGACAGATGGAATTTAGTAACTTTGCCTTATTTTCCATGTTGGTAATAAATGAATCACCGCCCACAACAATTGCACACATAAATGAAGGGGACATTTGAATTCGAAAAGTTGGCGGGGATTAATTTATCACCAACATGAAGAATAAGGCAAAGTTACTAAATTCCATCTGTCGAAGTATGACATTTCTTCATTTGGAACTGTGTAAGAAGGAGGATTTTTTCGATAAAAACGACAATATTTTGTGCAAAGTTGTGCCGAAAATAAGTGATTTAGGGTGTATTGTTAATGCTGATAAAAAAAGGGGCATTGTGAGTGATTTTTGTGAAAACGGTGCTTAAATAATTTTTTTAAAGTTTTCCTACTTGGGAACGGTATGAGACCGCCGCATTTTTCGTGTTCAGGGGGCAAAAACACGTAACAAAAGTTTTTTCCCTATATTCAGAGTGCATGTGTAGAGTAACTTTATATTTACCGTATTTTATTTTTTATATATTAGATCAACTTATGTTTATTTTATTTTAGATCGGCTAGAAAGAGCTTGGGCGACGACTCTATTGGATATGTAAAAGTTAAAAGAGATATTTGTACAGTGAAATGCCGAATCACCCCAGAACATCATGATTTGCATCCATTTCTTTCGACTTTTAGGTTCGAAAGCAACAATAAAAAACAATTTTTCGGATGGGATGCATTAGTAGTTTTATTTAAACACTTTGGCACAATACACGATTTTCTAGTTTCTGGATTCGACATTTTTATTAATTTTCGACGCAAACTTCATACACACAGCTCGGAAGCAGAGCACGCACTGACCGACCGTTGTACAGTGACGTCACAGCGGTCATGACTCCGCGTCGTCGCTCGCCTAGCTGACTGAACAATTAAATATCTCGAAAACTATAAGACGTATAAAAAAATATTTTTACCATATTTTTTAATTTTTAATAGAGTTTATCGTAAGGTAAAAATAAAAAAATGGTGATGTTCTTCATTGGAAAATTTATATATATTGTGGAACAGCCAAATAGAATGAATTCAGTATATCATGCATTGTGATTATTTATAGAAAATCCCACAACATATTAATTACAGATTTTGAAATTACATTCTGTAAAGTGCACAAACAGTCCCAAATCGAACATATGTTAAACGAATCTCACTTCTGAAATAAGAAGGTAGAAAGAAAGTATTATAACCTTAAAAAAATCCAAATTGAATATTCGCATTTGTCTTTTTTCAGTTCCAAAACACTTCAAGAAACCCCGTTTCATGGACACCTTGAAAGCGATACTAACAGACGAAGGCCTCGTCTCCTTCGAATGCAAAGTCGTCGGCTCTCCAACGCCCCTGCTCAGGTGGTTCAAAGACGGCCAAGAACTGAAACCTGGCGACGTCTACCAGCTTACGGGAACTAATTCGCTCGGTTCCTATTGCTGCATCGCCAAAAACTGCATGGGAGAAGCGAGAAGCTCGGCCGAGTTGACAGTTGAAGACATCCAAGGCCAATTGAACGACGAGGAGAGGGAACAATTGGTGTTCAGAAGCCAGGCGCCCAAATTCCTGCATGGGTTGAAGAGCAGCGAAGCTAGAATCAATGAAACATTCAGATTTACAGTTCAAGGTAATTATAGATCTACAAATCAAGTCGGAGCTACCGCCCATTACGCTATAAACGTTCGGGGATAATACCATAAGTGCTTTAAAAATTACCGATAAATCTGAAAAAACGTGTTTTTTAAAAACTGCACGAGTTTATTTTTTTCGTTGTTTCAAAGCATAAATTGCCCGACTCCGAAAGAGAAGGGCAATTTTTTCAGAATTATTTGGTTAATTGAGTAATATTGTAAACATTTGTATTTGTATAACTGAAGTTGATCTTGAACCTCCTCCTGACGCGCATGGTTGTAGATTTTCATTGCCACGCATTTTTTCAACGATAGCCTGATGGTGTTCTTCATCTATCTGTAGATAGCCTAGCAATAGATCTGGAGTTGGCATGTCCTGCTATTTTGATAAGTTCTCGCTCAGCAACTCCGCTCTTTCAATCAATCAATATGTACTTTATTGTCTGAAGAAATAAGATTCTCATTGACAAAGCATAGTTTACAATTTCCGATAATGAACAATACAATAAATAAGTATATGTAGGTATACATGAATAAAATCGATCCATAAACGAAACACAATCACATCTGACAATATAAAAAGATAAAATAGTAAATAGTACTCAATCACAGCTTGCTTAGAGAGATAGAGAGAAAAAAAACCATGAATGATTGTCGTCAAGAAGAAAATAAAATCATATGGACAAAGCACTTACATTAATCTAAAATTATATCTATATATAACACAGTCATGACACTAAAAAGAACGAAGCAACATCAATCAATCAATACTTTATTGTCCAAGAATAGCTTCTTATTGACAAAGTGTCATAAAAAAACATTAACAAAATAAAAGTCTACAAGTATACAAGTGAAGTATAAATGTGGAAGTAAAACATTAGTCGAAAGAATGAGATGAGATAGAATTAATCTGTATAAACAAATACTAAAAAAAAAATATAAAAACATGCATTTAAGGCGCACGCCTGCCTACTATACGGTACTAAGGTACACTTAAAACTACAAAATCATCGCTTGAGATTTACACTTAAGGCGTATCGTTAAAAAACTCATCCAAAGTGTAATATGCCTTATCCAACAGTAACTCTTGCCTTATGACTTTTCCTGATTTTTCTTTCTGAATTTAGAATTTTGATATTCTGAGGTAGATGATTAAAAACTTTTTTTGAGTTATAAATCAGTGAATTCTTAACTTGTGTAGTGTTCGGCTTAGGAAGATCAATATTATCGATCTGTCTAGTCTGAAAGCGAGGATTTCTTATGGAGTTTTTATTTAGCTTATGTTTTTTAAACATCAAATACGCCGTCTCTAGTATAAATATGCAGGTAAGGGTCAATATTCTATGTGATTTGAATAAGAGCCGACATGAATCTCTGAAGCCAGCCCTACACATATACCGGACAGCTCTTTTTTGGAGCATAATTACATTATTAATTGATGCTTTGTCTGAGTTCCCCCAGTAGCAGATCCCATATCTCATATCTCATATATCTCATATATGACTCTAAGTGCATAAGAGCCTTCAGCTAGTTTGGTACATAAGCTTGAGATATGTTCCTTAAACGTCAACTTATTATCAATATATACCCCTAGGAATTTAGTCACACTGTATGGGGTCGGCTTTAGAATAGCCCCATGGTAAATCCTGCCTGTCGTAAGAGGCGACTAAAAGGATAACCGTAGGTGGAAGATGGTCTCATCGCCCGGTGAAATACCACCATATCGACTTTGTGTGCTGTGAAATGGATCATTCCATGTTTCAGTGTTCGGTCGATACTTTCCGGTCTCCTCTTCCTTTTCCCCAATTCCTCCTTTATTTTCAGGTGCATCCTAATAGTAATAATGATGAAGTCTCCTAGAGTAAAACACTCCGAAGCAAAATACCTCTCCATTCGGATTTCCGGGCGAGAGGTACTCGAGGGACTCAACATTAAAGATTAATTTTGCAACATCCGCGGACCCCAACAAGAACATCAATGACGTTCACCATCACCTTCAGACGAAAAAACCGGATATTCTGGCTCTAACAGAAACACAAGTAAACTCGTCCACCAACAAGGTCCATATGCTTTGTCCTGGTTACGAACTCCATTCTCGATTCAGGTTCAAAGGTGGAGTCTGCCTTTACGCTAAGGCTAACCTTTCATGCCAGCGTGAAGAGAGTTTGGAACCGAAAGACTTTGATGTGATGTGAGTCGAGCTATCTGATACCAAACTGACTAAGTTCCTCTGCTGCCTTCACCTATCACCTAATGAACCTTCATATAACGACCTCTTTGAGTTTTTATCACTCAAACTGGACTACATTCAGGAGAACCATCCAACAGCTGAAACCATAATCATAGGAGACTTTAATGTTCATAACGCTGCCTGGCTCAAATTCTCTAACAAAACAGATGATACGGGTCGTCAAGCCGAGGCCTTCGCCATCACTCATGGTCTAGAACAACTGGTCGAGCTACCAACCCGCATCCCTGATGTCAACAACCAGTCTGCCAATACACTAGATCTTTTCCTCACCACCAATCCTGACCCGTATAGAATAGAAGTTTGTGCCCCACTTGGAAACTCTGATCACACCCTCATCTCCACAACATGCTCTTTCCATTTACCATTGGCTGCACAATACCACCCGTCTCATGTGGCATTACAATTCGCGACTGGGAAGGTCTTCGTATGTTTTCTCAGCGTTTCCATGGAGAGAGTTTGTTTCTCTTCAGTAGATCCAACACGATGTGCTGAGACAATTTCTGAAATCATCATGTTGGGGATGCAAACCTACATACCGAATACCGAAAGAAGAACATCATCCGATAAGACCTGGTTTAACAGAAACTGCTCTAGAGCTGTGGCTTCCAAACAGGCAGCATACCATCGATGGCTAAAAAATCCGGGCCCTAAGACCAGAGCAGCATATGTCGAGGCTAGAGGCATATGCAAAGAGACAATAGATGCCCACAATGTCAAAATAAGATCAAAACTTGCTGAATGTCCTAACGGATCCCGTTCATTTTGGTCTTTCGCCAAAGCTGTGGGAAGAAACTTCACTTCCAGCTCATTTCCTCCTCTAACCAAAGAAGATGAAACACTAGCAACGACTGCCCAGGAAAAGCCAATATCTTTTGCGAACCTATTTGCTGGAAATTCCACTCTGGTTCATCGGGAAAACAACCCGAACATTACACCTATTGCAGTCCCATGCGAAATCACCTTTCGCCAACGTACTATCAGAAGATTTTTTGCTGGGTCTCAACACCAACAAAGCCTGTGGATCTGACGGAATCCGCCGATTGTTCTCAAGAAATGTGCCCCGAACTAACACCTGTTCTTTTGCAAGTTGTTCAACCACTCTTACAATTTGGGGGTATTTCCGTCCAATTGGAAAATTGAAAAATTACAGCCAGTCCAAAAAAAAAAGGCAAAAGGCCCCACCCTGCCTACAGACCTATCGCCCTATCTATTATTTAAAAGGTTGGAAAAAGCCATCAACATCGAGCTCTAAATATCTGGAAGACTCCGGAATTGTCAACGATAGGCAATATTTCCCGCCATCGAGTCAACTGGTGACCCTCGCTTACGTCTCCATATATGCATATCATTGAAATAGGAGAAACTTTGCTGTGGCATTAGATATCTCCAAGCGTTCGATCAGGGCCGGGGACTCCTCGCCAAGTTTCCGTCTTATGGCGCCCCTCAATTTTCTCTGCTTGCTAGTTTCTCTAAAAACAGGTCTCTCCTATGGTCGTGGAGTTTCATCTGACCTTTACTCATAAATGGGTGTTCCCAAGGATCTATTCTCGCACCAACACTATTTCTACTTACATCAACGGCCTGTTGAAACAACTTCTTCCATAAACTTTGCCGATGATAGTACCCTCCATACCCTTTCTTTGGGCCCCCTATATCAGCCCGTGGGAAAAGAAATGAACGAGGAAAAATGTTAATAATAATAAATATGGACTTGCAACAATTCTCAGTGAGGATCCTAATAACTTGGTAGAATTCGAAACAAAACCAAGATTCTCTTCTCTGAAAAGGTTTCTCACTGTGCCTAACTAACTTTGTCAGGAGGTAAACTACCACTAAGTCATCCATATCGATGCTTGGTATTACTACCCAGCTAATTTCGGGGAAAATCCGTGAGGTCCATTGCCAAAGTGCATCCCAAAACTTGGTTTTTTTTTTTTCGTGTCAAGAGCTTTTCACCCCCTCAGCTGCTTTGATCTATAAGGAAAGATCCACCTGTCCTGGAATACTTTTTCCCATATTTGGAACCGGCACCTAAAATACCCCTGGGCTATTGGATTCTGCCAAAAGGGCAATTCGTCTCGTCGGTGATGCCTCCACAAACTCGCTCACTTGTCTGGAACACCGAAAATTGGCGTTTTTGTCTCTTTTTATAGATATTTTCATGGGCGTCCCTCTTTAAATATCAACAATCGTTCCTCTTTGGCAGTCTTTCGAGACTAACCCTAAGTTCAGTCATCACACCCCTTCGTGGTCCTTTGGGACCTGCAGACATCCTTTCAAAGACTCGTTCATCGAACAGCGAGGCTTTGGAACTCGTTCCCGGGGTTCCCCAGGGCATCAACTCAGAAATTTAAAAAGAACCCCTCCTTTTTCCTTGGTTGATGTTCTCTGAACATTACAGGATTCCCTTTCGGGGAAACCCAGAACATAAAAAAAAAAAAAAGTCGAAGAGGATTCGTGTGCTTTTTTTCACCTATTGAAATAGGATTTAAAACATTTAAAGGGAGAATGTGGGTTTTATTCACATTGAAGGACAATAAAATTGGCGCCCGCAGCGCTCGCTTTGGGGATGTCATTTTCATTGTGCATTCAAATGATGGTTCTTTATTATGCCAAAGAATGGTGGTATCATCCAAAATGAATCTAAATATCCAGTAGTGCGGATATTCACGTAAAGCAGGAAAATAAGGAAGAAAGGACCCTGTGGTCCACAATCCCAAAGACTCCTGGGAGGTTGCCATTAGAGTAACCACCTGTCTACGTTTGAGATAAGATCAAACTTCAGGGGCACATCCGGAAGCCATATCTTTCTAACTTTCTCAGCGTATTCTTGATCCACACAGTCAAAAGCCTTGATAATGGCGAACACCCTGCCCGGGGTTCTTTTCATTAAGCTTCAGGTATAGATGCTCTAGAAGTTCAAATTGGCATCAGAGGGGTTTTTACGTTGGAAACCAAATTGCGCCGTTGATATTATTTTTTTTATTCGTGAATGATAGAATTCGTCTTTAACAAGTCTTTGACACCGCTTTGCCCTGAATGAAATGATTGGTAATTTTTTTCTTTTTTCCCTTTTCTAGTCCCCCTGGTTTGCTTGTTTCAGTCCACTTTGCTATCCCGTTTTGCCCCACAGGTATTTTTGAACCATTGATTTCTTACTTTCCAAAATGGATTGACCTTTCTATTTCGATTTTAATGCTAAAATAATCAACTGGGCAAAAATTTGTTATTTCTTCATTACTAACCCTTAGATGGGACAGCTTTTTCCCCTTTGTGTTTTTACAAAAAAAGGGATTATTCAATTCTGGTTTTTTTCTTCCTTGAAAAACTGAGCTTTTCTCATCCTTTGCCTTTCCGAATTCCGACAAAAAAAGAACACCTTTTTGAAGGGGAAAAATTCTCAATTGAATATCCCACAAAGAGGTTATCGCGATGGAAGAATGACAAAGTTTATCTTTCATGAGATGATTCCCATCTGATTTTTCTCCGATTTTTCAAAAAAATCAAAAGCATTTTTTACCTCTGGGGCCTTCGTCACCTGTTTTGTTTTTCGTTCTTGAATTTCAGAGCAGTTGAAACCCTTTCTATTTTAGCCTGGGTTTTCTTCTTTGCATTTTGCGTCCAACGAAACGGAAAAGGTTGAAAGTCAAACGGTTCATTTTAGACGTTAAATATGAAACACTGACTAAATTATAATCCCTATTTACTTATACGCGTTGCTATGGTGTGCCTTTTGTTCTTTGGCGTGCGAAAAACACCCGATTTTAAATCTGTCATTGCAGTGGAATTGCACCTGGGGCAAAATTACGGGTCCCCCTGGGGGTGGATTACCGCGTTTCCCATACCACTTTTTTGGACATTTTTTTAAAGGGAAAATTACCGTTTCCAAAAAAAAAGTGTTTTTTTTTTTTTTCCGGTTTTAAAAAAATTGCCCACTTAAGGATGCAATTTTTTAAAAAAAGAAAAAATCCAGTGTGTTCAAATTTTTTTTAAATTATTGTTCATTTTAAAGCACAAGGTATTCGGTGAAATTTTAAGAATACAAAAAAAAAATTTTTTTTGATAGTTGATCTACAATTTTTGTAAATTTTAACATTTGTATTTGTACAACTGAAGTTGATCTTTAACCTCCTCTGACGCTCATGGTTGTGATTTTCATTCCCGTTTTTTTTTTAAAAGCCCGTGGTGTTTTATCTATTTAAAAACCCCAAAGTTTGGGTTGGCATTCCTTTTTTTTTTAAAATTTTTGCTCCAACCCTCTTTGCCGTTACCCCTTTTGCCCCCAAAGGTGATTTAAAATTTTTTCCCCATCACCCCGGTTTGCGTTTTCCGTCCACTTTGCTTCTTTTTTCCCCCAGGATTTATTGAACCGTTTCTAACTTTCCAAAAAGGTTGCAGTTCGATTTTAATTTTAAAAAAAGAACTGGACAAAAATTATAGTTATTTCTATTTAACCCCAATGGGGGGGGCGTTCCCCGGGTTTTTGAAAAAAAGTTGTTTTTAAATTTTGTGTTGTTTTGCGCGTTAAAGGGGTTTTTC